>VZTY01009623.1:3690-129652 GCA_013400935.1 Turnix velox | reverse complement strand
GGTCGCGGTGCCCCCTCGCCGGGGCGATCCCAACCCCTCCCCCGATGAGGGTTTCGGGGAGGAATGCGGGGGCTGAGACACGGGCACCGGCGTGAAATCGGCTCAAGTTTCCCCTCCGAGGGGAATTCACCGCCTTTTGTTCCCCGCGTTCCCGCTCCCCGAGTACCCTCTGGCGGCGGCAGGCGGAGGTTCAACGCTCCGGCCCGCACTCACCTTCCCGCCCCGAGCATCCCCTGCCTCCGCGCCCCACTGCGCTCATTCAGCGATGAGCTCAACTTCAGCGACGTTCTCTTGAGATAAGGCCAAGCAGGTCGCTTGAAAATCCCCACTTCCCTGTTTTGCATGCTTAAAGACGGTTATCTAAAGGCATACAGCACCGGGAAACACAGATAATCTGCTTCTCACCTACATCACAAGTGCTTGCTCTGCTCACGAGGGTAGGGAAAAGTTTTCACAGTTCAGAGATCGTGGGCAGCATTACCATGAAACCCTCACAAGCCCTCCAAAGAGTTGAGAAGGTTAAGTCACCATAGGATTTGATTTTAAGGCCCTGCTCAGCCTAAGTTCTCAACTATTCTTCAGAAACATAAAAATTCAGGAGTTTAAGTGAAGGGCTTATGAGGGTAAATACACTCTTAAGATGTTCACCGTAAGTTCAGGACATGGCATTCAAGTGTACAGTAACAGATCTTAAATACTTGCTCATTTCTGGCAGCATTTACTTTGTGTTTTGAATACTGAAATTTGTAATCACCCAAGGCGTTCCTACCACCCACCTTGAAAGTTGTTTTTGACTAAACCAGAGAAATGTTCCCCTTTACAGCCAAAGCAGCATCTTGCCTGCTGTTTTTCCCAGGCAAGCAAAGGCTTGATGGTATAAAGCACTTCCTTGCAAAATCTGCCAAAGAGCAGACACAAGACCACAGGTCAAACTTCACCCTCCTGGTCATTATTTGAAAAAAGAAAGTCCAGTTTTCTCATTTTAGAGAGAACAAATCTTATCAGGAACAACTGAGGGAGCTGAGGGTGCTCAGCCTGGAGGAAAAGGAGGCTGAAGGGAGACCTCTTTGCTCTCTACAGCTCCCTGAAAGGAAGGTGTGGAGAGGCTGTCTCTCCTTCCAAGTAACAGGTGATAAGACAAGAGGAAACAGGCTCAGTTTGTACCAGGGGAAGTTCAGACTGGATATGAGGAAAAATATTTTCATGAAAAGGGTTATCAAGCATTGGAACAGGCTGCCCAGGGCAGTGGTTGAAGCACCATCCCTGGAGGGATTTAAAAGACAGGCAGACACAGAGCTTAATAGATATGGTTTAGGGATGGTTCTTGTCAGAGTTTGGTTGATGGTTTAATTCAATCTGAAAGGCCTCTTCCAACCAAGGTGATTCCATGATTCCATTAATTATTTATATGTGGAATTTAATTTTGACATAGAAACCATTTTGATGGTCTGAGCCACTTACATGACATGAAGCTCAGTAAATAATAGTTGCATTCTACACAAGCAGGCTCAGTGACAAATGTCATGAGGTTTGCAAACTCATGCAGGGACCCAGCTGTCACCCCTATAAGTGGCCGCATTATGCTGCTTCAGAAAACATTAGAAGCCAAAAGTTTGGGAAGGTGTATCTAATTCTGCCTGAATCCCCAGGCAAACCTTTCTTGGAGCAAAAGACAGAAGATGACTCTAAGCCCCAGTACCAACAGATGAATTAAGGGGCAAAGCCTCAACAGTAATCCCCCTCCAGTCCTCAAAGCAGCAAAGATAACTGTAAAGCAAGAACCATATCCCACTACTTTACTCTCTAGAGAAGGCAAAAGCCCAGACAGCTCCAGCCTTGTCACTGACACTCATCACTATCTATTCTGAGGCACACAGCCTCTATCAAACATTAGTCTACAAGAGATCAGCTCTGCAACAAGAAACAGCTGGTTCAGGCCATACAAGACAGAAATTACACTGCTTAAGAGACAAAGTACTCTGAAAGCTCTGAAGTCTCCCCCAAACAAACAGAAAGTACACATCCTTAGCTCATTCAAACAGCAGTAGAACCTAATATTCCTTGGCAGCCAGGGAATAAATTTCTAAAGGAAGATTTTTTTAATGTTTGCCTGGTTCCAGTTTACTGCCAGGCATTTTCCCCAGCTACAAAGGTGGCCAAATAGAGGGTCACACAGCTCTCACCTCAGGAGAGAAGTACAGAAGCTTTTGGATACCAAGCAAACATGATTTTAAGTAATGTAAACATGACAGCTTGATGCTATTTTTACATTTTTAAGTTACTAATATTTTTCCCATTATGAACTTGAAATTTTAAGAAATACCAGGGAAAAAAAACATCTCCCTCAAACCCCCCCCAAGACCATAATCCGTGGCAGTCAACATATTCCACGCTTCACTTCTAATCCCTCACAACGAAGTTGCCCTGAAAAGGACAAGTGAACCAGAAAAATGGCAGAAAAACAGATGAGGCAAAAGTCAACCCTACGCTTGAAATATACCTAATTACTATAAAAACTGAAAAGGCGTGTTTCCTTACATTGCAGTCAAAAACAGCTCTTTAAAGGAGAGTGTCACATATTCTCAAACCAGGCCACTCTAAAATAGTGTTGAATCTGCTTTTTTTTTTTCTTTGCTCACCTACTATGGCTTCCAGCTCTTGGCAATGAATGGAAGCTGCCAAACTAGTCACTGCTCATCTCTGTGTATGAGCTGGCAGAGGTCAGCATAGCACATGTTACACAAAACTGCACAAAGCAAAAGAATATGGAGTAATCTGAGCCCATAAAGTGTTTCTTATTTGAATTTAAACTAACTTAAACAAGCAGTTCTTATGACACTGTCTAAAGCTGGGTAGCTTTTAACCTAAACTATTTCCTGAAAGATTAAAACTCACAGCATTTCCATAAATGTAAAACTCCTTACATACAAGATCATTATCAAAGGTGTGCCGTCAACTCAGCAGGGATTTAAATCTTGCCTGCTGTTTCTGCAACAAGAAATATAGTTCTTTCTCTTAGAAAATTAATAGTTCACTGTATTAAGATCATCACTTCATCAGTTTGGAAATTAAGTCTTTTTAATTTTAATCTATTTCTTTTTAAGTAAGAAAAAAGTAGTTTTGATTTTTGTGTTAGTATGAAAGGACATTTACTGATGAGATTACTCAGAGTATGTTCAAGCAGTGTTGTCACTGCCTCATCTCTTGAACCTGCCACCAATACCCTCACCTACCCCAAGACAATCTCCACTTTTACATAGTAAAAGCCACCTAGAGTCCAGAAGTGCTGAACTAAGTTCTCTCAGCAGCAGAAAGGCAGGGTGGACAAAACCAGAAAATAAAGAAAATCACTTCCTTAGACAGTTTTCAATTTCAAACACAATTTTCACATAACATGCAAGTACATGAGCGTTCCAGAGTTAGTCTCAAGATGTAGCACATGGTGTGGTATGCATCACATCACCATATTTCTTCTCAGGGCCTCCCTGGGCAGTCACACATGCACACATGCTATGTAGCAAGTGTGACACGTCTGAGAAACATAGGACTTGCTACACTGGTGGTGTCCATGTGGTCTGCACATGTGCAGTAAATCTGATGGCTCCCAAATGCTTATGCTTTCTGCACGCACAATATGTCAGTTGTCTGGAGCCCTGATAGGAATTGCAGGGCCTGGTCTGAAGTCCTGAAATCTTCTAAAAGGTTACAGGCAAAACCCAAGACCTGTTTAAGGAACCTAAGCAATAAAATTCGATGCTGTAGGACTACCTGCAGAACAGAAGAAAGCCTCCAGAGTCACCAGTTGCAACTAGGAGGGTGGAGAGGAGGAAATGAATAATTTTCATCACTTCAAAGGAATCAAACCTTGAATCTTATCATTTAAGTCACAAGGTTCACTGAACAGCTTGAAGAGGAGCTCTTAGGCACATCCACCACAGCACTTGATGTTTTGTCACATGACGAAGCTGATGTGCGCATTTTAAACATGCCAAGTTCAAACTCCGTCTAATTTTAAAGTCACTGATGCAATCGTTTGGGAAGCAATGACATATATACCAAGTTAAATAAAGGATCTCAGTGCTTTACCTAAAAAGGAGATGGAGCGGACACTTGCAAAAGCCTGTCAATGCTGGGAAATTTCAACTGGGTCTTTAGTAGAAGCCAGAAACGTGACATAGGTTTAACGTGACAGATGTCAATAGTGCCACACTACCCTAGAAAACATAGCAGCCGAGAATCCCGCACTACGTCCGCACGGACTCACCCGCGGAACATCCTGCGGGAGCTTCCTGGGTTCAGCGCGCCCTCTGCTGCCCACCGCGGCCTCATTTGGAGATTAATTAATTACCTTTTAACCCCAGGGATTTTAAAACACACGTCGCGAGAGTCAAAACCGAGGTCAAAGTAAATAGGGAGGTGACAGCACCACAGGGAGGGGCGGGTTCAGCTAATGTTGAACCAGAATATGGTTTTCACAGTAAATTTAGCAGGTCTCAGAGGTTTAAATGCCACAAGTTTCACAAGGATACTGAAATTTTCAAGAAGAAAATTAGAATCATAGAATAGCTCGGGTTGGAAGGGACCTTAAAGATCATCGAGTTCCAACCCCCTTGCCATAGGCAGGGACACCTCCCACTACATCAGGCTGCTCAGTGCCTTGTCCAGCCTGGCCTTAAACACCTCCAGAGAGGGAGCATCCACAACCTCTCTGGGCAACCCTTCTAACCCAAACCATTAAATGAATAGAGACTTATTTCTTCATAATCACTATCAAACAAGCAAACATTCACAACTTTTACCGATTTTTATTTTAATTTGTATCGCTAGTCTGTTTTTAAATTTTTCTCATTTTATCTTGACAAATGAGATCCTGCAAGTTATACATTGCAGTACCCATTGCACGTCTCTCACAGTACTATCCACAACTATTTTGTGTTTCAGGGAACTCAGCCCACCACTAAGCCAAACTGAGATACTACACAGCTCCAAGTCTAAGGGTGTTTGTGCCATAACAGCTTTGCCTTTATTCTGCACCAGGTGGTGAGTACAAAATACCAGCTGGTCCACTTGTCCTTGATATTTAACTATCTGGAGAAAATAGAGAAGGATACTGTAATCAAGACAAGTGACTAAACAATAATTAGCTAGTTAAAGGCTTGATGAAACTATAGCAAGGTTACCTTCCCATCTGGGTAAAGCATAAGGAATATATGGCCACAGAAAGAAAGCAACAAAGTTAACTAAATTATAAAATTAACTGAGGCACTAGTTGCTGTAGGAATCTCACTCTTCATTAGCTTGAGCTTACAATTAAGATTTCTCCATGATCTAATCGTGATACAACTTCTTCATTGTGCCAAAATGTAAGAAGTGATTTCAGGAAACTGGGATAGAATTTATCTTTGGTAAATATGCAATCTCGACAAGGTTCATGCCCAGGCCATCAAGTGAAATTTTACCTAGCTAGGGTGAAATTTTATGACAAGCTAATTATTAAAGAAGACTTTTTAAAGCTAAAAGAGCCAGGAAATAGATTCAGCAAATTGCCAAGCAAAGGCTTTTCAGTTCCAGTTGGAAGGATAACTCCTTCGCTTCTCAATTTCACACACACACAAGACTATTATTTTTTGACCCAGCTTTTTGTAATTGAAATCTTTCTGGTATAATTAGAAAGAAGAAACATGTCGGGAAAAAGGTTAACTTGTAGAACAGGAGAAGGTTGGGCATTAATTTTTTTCTAAATCAGAACAATGTAGCCAGCTGGAATATTTGTCTTAGCTATAGTTCAGACTGACATGATTGGTTATTTACACCTTAAGTCTATCCCTTAGAACATAAATAAGTGCCTGATTGTAAAAGGTCAAAAGCTCCAACTGTTAGCTTTAAATGTTATTTTGTTGACTTCCATTATTGAAACTCAACATTATTTTAACTTTCCCAGGTCACTTTTCCAGCTTTTGGCTAATACAAACTCCTGAAATGCATGCAAAATACATACTAATTTTAAAAATAAGCTTTAGGCTAATCACATTCAAATTCCTATACAACCTGACTGCTATTATGGAAATGGCTTTTTCTTAAATATGCTCAGAAGTCAAGCAAGTTTTATCTGTAAAAATCACACACTTTTCTGTAGAGCTTAGTATCCACCATTGTACTTTTGCACCATCACATTTTGCTGGTTTCAAGTTCACCATGGCCACATAAATGGAACAGGAAATACACCTTTGATAGGATGTAAATTTTTGAGATGACCCGTGGCAAGTTATACAGCAAGGTTTCATCTATAACTATGCTGCTGCTGCAGTTTTAGAAATGCTCACTCATCATTTACTTTGTTAATTAATACTAATAACTCTTACACCCATAAAATTGCCTTTATCAAGAACACAACTACTTGCAAGAAAGAAAAAAAAAAGTTAACAGGGAAGGGAGAGTGGGGCTCTGTGGGTAATTTTTTTGGTGGTGGTAGCTTAACTCCTGAAGTTGTATTTAAGTTCCTTTGTCATAATTTTATTACCGTTCACCTGCCAAATTAAATGCATTATAGCAAATTGCTATTCAGATAAGCATTCCTTGAAGAGTATATTAAAAGTTCATTGCATCTAAATGCCTTACTTCATAAGTATGTCTTTGAAAATTCCAGATTCAAACTAATGAATTGCTCCCTGTGCACATTATTTATTTTCACATAGAAGAGGAAAACACTTTTAACCATTATTCATCTTAAAGTGCTTTCCAAACTGTATAAAAACCACTTATGATGTCTACTGAATTGCAGAGAAAGCTGTCAACCCCTTTTTATACACTAACTACTCTAAGTCTGCATAGTTATTTAAGCACTCATCAAGATTATCTTTTGAATCCACCACGGATGGAACAAGACTTACAATTTTCACTACCTATTGCTAAATTACCTTCTAAATATTTACTGTTTGTATTTATTCACTGTAAATAACAAAGCCTTAGTATCACTGTAAAATTCAAGTAGCATCACCTATGGGACTAGAAATATTTTTGCTCAATATGATGAGGGATAAAAAGAAAAGAAGAAAGAAACAGAAATATCACTTGTTTATCAATCTATGCACTCACTGCCCTGATAATCATAATTCTCATCTAGTTTATTATGCTCAAGAGAATATTTGTGGTCAGTGCTCACCACAGCAATACAATATAAGGAATTTAAGATTGTTTTTTGAGATAGCTTTTCTTCACACCCTAAACCCCAAAATATTCATGCAACTAAAAGCACATCATAGTTGTCTTTTAAAGACCTATAGAAAGAAATTGCAAGAGAAGAACAATAGAACAAATAACAATGCCTCTCCACTTAGGAATCCATCACAGATTATAGCAATGCACAGTAAAAAAATAATTACTCCAAGTTCCTTTCAAATGATGAGACCAACTGCTATTCTTACCACAGCAGAGGTCCCTCCCAATTCACTCTCTTTCAAGCATTTTGATGGCACAAAATCCAGGAACAGCTGCAGTGTTTGATGTGACGTCAACAGCATGTTTCTCTTTGCCTACATTTGCTAATTCTTTAGTCCCACTGCCACAAACCTCTCTGAGGCTCAGTTCATTGTACACAACTCTCCTTTCTGAATTTAGAAGTTTATCCACCAAAGTACTGTAACAAATTTTCCCTTATTATGACACATTAAGCAGCTATTGTTCATAGTGTGAACTCACCATTCTCTCAGAGCTCTGGAATCACTTTACTTGTGCACCACCTCTACATCTGCACAAATACCAACACAGCTCAGTACCAAAGAATTTAGTCTGTGTCACAAATTCAGATTTTACAAATCCATTTTTGGAACAGGGTATTTCTAGAGGTTAGCTGTAACAGCTCAATATGTTGAAATAAACAGGCAAAATACTTGCCAGATGTAAGCAACTCACATCTTCCTATCACAAAGATTTTGATTTGTGCTATTGTGTGCATCCCATTTATAAAGGTTTAGCCTGCAGTCACAAGAATGTCACAGCTCCATGAGCACAAGCTGCTTGACTGATGCCTTCTTACACCATTCCAGCTTCTTCTTGAAGAACACCACATGTTCCAATAACACAGAGCTCTTTTTTACAGCCTTCATGCTTTCATATTCAGTGGACTACTGGTGTAAAAAAATTATGCTGAACTGCTTTTGTGTTTAAACAAACAAACAAACAAAAATATTTCTTCAAAGCAGCACAACAATTAACTGTCTTTACCACACCGGTAAAATTAGAGACCAGTTAGAGATACCCCAGAGTGAAGACTTGAAATACTAGCATGCAGAATGATAAATTCAATAAGCAACAGAGCAGGAGTTTTGCACATTGATTCTCTGTCAACTACCACTGAAAGAAGCTGTAATACAAGGACAGATTTTCAACCTATAGAATGACATAATTCTTACAGTTCAATAATAAAAAACACCAGAAGTCTCAACTTCAGTGCTAAACCCAGGTCCAGGATGAAGTTAACTGAATAAAGGCTACATCTTTAAGAAATACACTCAAACGAAACAATAATAATATTCTGAAAGAGAACATGCATATTAGTTAAATATTGCCATAATGTAATTGCTCTTGGGGATAAAAAAATTATGGTAAAGAACTTTCTTTCAAAACAAATCAAAACAGATTAGATACATGACACATGTTGATTTTGCTACACTATTTTGATATTCAGAATACATGCAGTAAACACCCTTGAGACATGCGGACAGGGCTTTACTTTCTTCATTGACAACCAGCCTTGCCACCATAAGTTTAACTGAAAATAAAGTCAAATAAGTTTATTAATGTAGGATTCCAAGCAAAAGCTGAGATAGCATGAAAGGATATTATTCTGTATTTAACAAGCTATTTATTATCAAAACACCTGAAAGACCTCTTGGACTCTTACTTTCTCTGTGGGTTATTGGTAAGTTTTCTTTTTATTGGTTTCAGCATTTACTTTTAAGTAGAACTGATCAACAGATTCTTCTATAAATAGGAAATAACTGTAAAATACCTTGCATTCTTGTCAGCTTTAGTGATAAGCAGCAGCACTGAAGTTCTCCCATCATGACGTTCCTTTAACTACTGATGAACATGTCACCAGTATATCTTGGATAAAAAAAAACCCCAGTCATCCTGTTTCTTTCAAGCTCTCTTTCCTCTCTGAAGAACTCCCAGAAAAGCCAGCTTGCACTCTCAAACTCTCACTAGTTGTTTCAAGATAAATGTTTACTTCCTTTATGGAGTGTTGAAGTAGCACATTAGTGACAACTTAATACCAGGATCAACAGCAATTTCCTGTAGAAATCCAACAAGTAGCCTTTACTACAATGATCAAGACTCAATTTCAGGACACTGAGTTGTCAGCTACAGCTAGAATCTTGCTTTCCTGACAATTCATCCTCAAAACCACCTTTTATAGATCACCCCAGGGCCAGAATTAGAAATAACTAACTTCCCAGTCAAAACCATATTAATTTGAGGGCCAATTGTTACCATTTAAATGTTTGAAGGTAAAGTTACTGTAAACTAGAATATAACTGAAAAACAAGTACATCTTTCCAAAGCTATCCACAATTTTAAAAAAATAAAAGCTGTAGACACAGTTATTATTGGAATTTCACCACTAGATGGCCTTATTTAAGTAATAACTGGGCATTATTAAAGAGGTATATGGAGCAGCTGTCACAAACAATACTCAAATTCCTTTTCTCAGTACACTAGTCATTTGACACTGTTACAAGGGGAGCTGCAATATTGATCAGCAAAGCACATGGAGCTATAAACTGAAGGAATTAAGAGAATTATCTGAATAATAATTTTTCTTTTTTTGGTGGACTTGCAAACTAAAGCAGGACAACAGTAAGCTACAAAACTCTGAAATAAGCCAAGTGGACACTTACATTATCTTCAATCTCTGCTTGAAGGGCAACAAAACTTATCAATTTCAGTGGTTAAAAGTTAACTGAAGCTTTTTTATATATTTATATTGCTTACACATTTTTAATTTTGTTCTTACACTCCAAGATGTGTAACTAACTCCAAGATGGCAAACTAAATTAAAAACAGTAAGAAAACTGAAATATGTGGAAATACTCTGCTGTGCACTCAAATTCACAAGGACAGTTCTTCCATTGCTGGTAAGGCACCACAGCACGTAGAGAGTTCAGTAAAAACTAGGATCTTTCTGTTTTCAATAAATCCAAGTACCTTGATATTTCAACACAAATCACATCTTATCAGTGCTCTGGGCAGGTAGCAAAAACTATGTAGTTGTATGTACATGGCAGGGCTTCTAATAAACTTTCTAAGAAACAAGCAGAGAAAGTTCAGTTAGCAATAACAGCTCAATTCCTCAGTATTTTTCCTGTTCACTACCGGCAGTTATGTCTGCCTGGTTTAGAATCTGATCAAGTGAGTTTTTTAAATTTTGCTAGGAAGGCTACCTACAGTATATCTCTGTCTGTCATTTTAGTTACTTTATTAGCTGCTATGCCCTAGAGTAGCAGGCCAGAAGAAAACAAATGGACACAAAGATGAAGCACTGCCAAAATTCTGGAACACAGACTAGTTTGTTGGAGGTGTCGAAGGAAGAGAGGATCGTAAATGACTTCTGCAGGGGAACATAACCAGAGTTCAAAGCTGAAATCCAAAGGGATTGCCCAGAGCCATCAGAGCAGACTCCTTGGGGTATCACTTGATCAGACTTTTCTACTGAATGGTATTTGCCAACACTGCAACCATCATCACAGTATATACAGCAGACAGAATGCAAAGGGCATTAGAAGCAATGATAATTTATTACTCCAATGGCTTCATTACTCCTTACCCACACATGAAGTTGGGTTTATGCTCCATCTTCTACCAGTGCTAAAAGTATTTAAAGTATTTCCCATCTTTTTTTTTTTTTCTTTTTTCTCTTTTTTTGTCAGGGCAGTGATAGTTGAGCATAATTCTCAAAATACATTTTAACACTTGCAAATTTGCACAGGCTTGTTACTTATTTAGAAGACTTGAATTCTTACAAGAAGCTAGCAAGGTCTGCTTCAAGAAACAAAGCCAACCAAGAGCTGGTAAGATCAGCCAGCAACCAATTCTCAGGTAAAAAGCAACTACTGGAGCCAATCTGATGATTTCAACTATCCAGCTACAGAATGTCTGTGGCATCATCTGCCTAGATTGTTATGCTTGATAACCTTATGGAAAAGCATACACTTACATTTTTAAAGATTCTTAAGTACTCATAATCATCCTATTTAATGCAAGGTTCAAACTTTATAGCTCTCTTTTAAACAGTTGAAAGTTAACTTTGCAGGTTGTAGTAAAATACTTAAAAATTAAGTAAAAAGGAAGACCTCTACCTAACCTGCCTTTCATTTTGTGCCTCCAGTAATTCAGACATCCTTCCATATCCAAAATCTCCCTCCTCCACAAATAGTTTCATCTGAAACTGGAAATCCCTGGGAATTCAGTAAGACAACACCCAGCATGTTGAAGGTTTCAGTCATGGAAATGTCATTCAACAATAGATGGTTAACCTGCCTGGCCAGTAGTTGACAGGTTTTAGGTTTATAGCAACTGAAACTGCTATAAAAGCTTTATTATAGCAATAGCATGTACACAGATAAAAAACTGAAAGCAGATACTCCAGCAGGTGTATTGTTTTTTTCTTTTACTATCATCATGGCTAAGTTTTTGGACTGTTATCACACTAATATCTTCCCATCATTACTGTAAATGACCATTTTATCTGAAAGCACAAGACAGCCTGTTTTATCTTGCAATGGAACTGACTAAGCGTGCTCTTTCTCAATTAGAGTCAGTTACAGGAATGGTAAATCAAATGAATTTGTTTGCTTTTCATTAGTTTCCAGATATTTGAGTTAATTAAATTACTGATTATCAGAATGAAAAAGACACCTAAGGCTAAGATTTTATATGAGTCATCTCACTTTCAACCCAGTAAGTAAAAAACTGTGGAGCTTATGCATTGTTCCAACCAGGGAGATAACAGAGTCTGAGATCTTTGATGTCATCTTTTTGCTTTATAATTATAGCACACCATTGTATCTCCCTCAACACAACACTTTTTTATTAAGTGTAATCTTTGATTATGGTTCCAAACCACTTCTAGGAAGACAAAGTTTTTTTACTTTTTTGTCAGTTTGGCAATGGAAGGAGAGTGGAGATGGAAGGTTACACTGGAAAGCTTTGCTCTAGCAACACTTACAAGATTGCTTGATCTATCCTTGGGGCCCTTTTCTGCAGGAGTTCTTCCTGTTGATCTTGCATCACCATTGTTGAAACAGTACCTCCCAGGTGGCAAGCACCCTATTTGACCTTAGTTTTCTTCAAGGAGAGAGGCACACTAAATACTTTTGGTGTGTTATGTATGAATGTGTATAAAACCAGAGTATCATAGCTTCCATTTCTAGCCAGATAAAAACAGCTCAAAAAGGATTTTTATCTGCACAGGACTTTTCACATGGACAAAGTTCCTGTTGTAGTGCTTGGCATGTTGCACAGACACCATGAAAAACAAGACAAGGATTTTCCTAATAATTCTCAAGTGAGACAGTACCTAATCCAGTAGTTGCTTTCAAAGCAAAAGTAGCCTAAGGAATTATGCACCTAAATAAGCCAAACAGCTTGTTCCATTTCCTAAACATGTAATTACTTTAGAAGCAATGCAGGTGAGACCATCTTAGACATTCCTCTTTAAAGCATAAGTGAGTGTTGGTTTGAATGCAGATATGCAGGACAAAAGGCAAAACTCATTTTCACTCCCCCTCCTCCTCATAGCACTGCTGGCCCGGGGTAATAAAGTATAAATTTCACTCATTCTTTTAACCACTGAGATGAAGAAACCCCTACTAGACTGCAAGAAAAAAGATCAAGCCCCCACGGGTCATGGTCACATAGCAGTCACATGCTACTTACAGTTAATACCTGTCTCTCTAAAGAGGTTGACATGCTGCAGCCACATTTGGCAGAATGCATGCTTAAAGAAGTGTTCAAAACATTTGAAAATGGAAGGGCTATATGTACAGCAGGATAACTTTAATTTTATCAGTGTTATTAACATAATTTTCTTTCTAGTCTTCAAATAGAGTTAATCCAGTACACAAGGAAATAAACCTGTTGATCCGATAGACTATGTGCCTTATAGTTGCTGTTACTATCTGTACATCTGCAGTTCTTACATTATGGTTTTTTTAAACATATTTTATAATAATGGGTAATGAATTAGAAAGTACTTCAGGGACTAGAATTAGCACTCGGATTTATTTATGACTCAAAGCACTGACTTTTATCAGGAGTTCACCTGGTCAGCTGTCCCGATACCTTCAACTTAGTGCATGGTAGTCCAAGATGAGTGATGGTAACCAGCACCATTTCCTGCTAGATCCTGTGCCAGAAGAGCACTCTGAAAAGAATTCATCAAATGCTTGAAAGTTGTTAAGCATAAAGCAGACCAGCTCATTCAGACTATGGTTCAGCCTGGCTCACTGCAGATGAAGAAGTGATCAGTTCACTGACAACCTCCATACCAAAAGCCTGATGTGACCCAAACCATTCCCTTTATGGCAGCTATTTTTCTTTATATGAACAGACAAGTCCTACTTGATATATAAAAGCAGGTCACCAGAAGCCATATACATAACAGGTCACAAAGTCTGACTTGCAAGCAAGCTTATGCTTACTGCAAGCCAAACATGTGTCCTCCAAGTATTTCACAAAGCAGAAAGCTTCTTCGTGGCTGGTCGAGACAGGAAGACCATAGTCATAGGCCAAATGAGACCCCCGAAGCTGCCATTGCAATGTGAAGAATTCTCATGTTTATTAAGGCCTTTCAAGAAGGCAAACTGAGAAGAGAAACAATCTCCTCATCACTTCATTTTCATATCTTCTGGTTTATTTTAAGGCTTACTAGTGAGGACTTTCATGTGTCCAGGAAAACTTCATTTTGTTTAAGTTTCCAGTCTTAATGTTTGCTGAACAGATATTATTTGTAAACAGTGTTGTCATGTCCAATCTCTATTTGTATTTGTTTCTCCAGCCTTCTTCCTCCCTCCTGTGTTTACTTCTGCATTGACACATCAAGGAATGGCCTACTTTGGGCATACAATCCTGCCAAAACAAATTGTTTTATGCATAATCTCCTTTCATCACAACTTCAACACATTAACAACTTAGTATATTGCATATAAGTGTATATCAGGGTGAAAAAAACACTAATGGGAGGAAAATGGGACACATGTTGAGGCAAGAAAGATTAAAGGAAAAATTAAAGGAAGATTAAAGTACTCTTAGTAGTGCTGTTGAAACAATATGCCCTAAATATTGTCTTTAGACAAGTTCAACCCTTTATAAAATCATGTTTACAAATAACTTGGGATCAATCATTTTCTTGCCTAGAAACAACCAACAAGAAGTTTAAACCAAAAAATTTTCTCTTTTTGACAGAGGAGGGAAACAGGGTGGAAAAGGCAGAGGGGCAGATGATTAAAAACTAAAGTTAGCAGAGTAGAACAAAAACAATTAGCCATTACTGTCTCAAGTTTGTCTATGAACTAGGAAGTAAAACATAAGGCAGTTTAAGTAAACATACTTTGCTATATAATATTGATCCAAAACCCTTCAGAGGCCAGTTAAATGCGTACATTAACTTCCAAAATTATTTTTCACACTTGTTAACTAGAATTAGCCATAAAATGAGCTTAGCACTTCATCCTCAGAACTGTTATCTAATGCAGCTTATTTAATAACATCTATTGTCCAATTTAATTGTTATTTGCAAAGACATCCTTGCAAAAAGAGTTATGGTCAAAAACATTGTCTTGTAGATCCTAATCTGAGATAGTCCATGCTGCATGTAAAATTCTGTTCATTGTCAACAAGCTCTGCACAGCAAAGATGACAAGTTTTACATCATCTAGATTTTAGACAATGTATTTATTGAGTAGTTAGTAATGCAGTGTCAAGTTATCAAATTGAAATGAACATTCTTAAGCCTGGATGACATTTCAGTCAATTTTACTGTTATTTAATAAAGTAACTCTACCACCAGAATCTACAGATGAATAAGAATGCTTCCAGTCATTTCTTAGTGAATTACCAGTATTAGACTAAAAAGACATTTTAAGGATGTTCACACCAATACAACAGGATAAAAGAAAAGTTCAGATTATTAAAATCAGCAAGATTAAGGCAAGAGGCTAAGTACTGCTACCCACCAACCAAGTGGGGAATCAGAAGCCTGCCTCTTCATGAGACAAGGAAAGAAGATGATACATTAGTTTATGTTTCAAAAAGTGTCTTAATAAAGAAATCTACTTTAGGAATATGACAATTTAGAAACATAGCTTAGTTACAGATCAAAGGAAGCCTACTAATTGTAACAAAGCAATTCAGTCTGAAGCATTTGGCTGACACAAAAGACTCAGCTCATACAACTACTGCCTCACCCTGTTCCTCAGTGCTGAGAGTTTAGACATGATGCAAGAGTGCAATCCATCTAATTATAAACCAAGTTTTTGCTGTGACTCAGATAACTGTACTTCATCTACTGCATAGCCTGAGACATATGAGCTGGGGAAAAAATCAAACTATTGAGGGTCTATGCTATTCTTTAAATCTTGCAAATAGTCTGTATAGTTATTGCAATGCCAGCAAAATGTTCCAGCCTCAAAGACAGCTCTAATGCACAGAACTGTTTCCTCACCCAGTTGTCTATTTGTAAATACTTCCTCCACGCACAAATCCACTTGTGAAATATGGAATAAACAAACATAATTAGAAAATGCTGACTTCTTGTTGCTCTTAAGAAGTACTTCTATTTTGGTCCTTGAGTGTTTTCAGAACTCATTATCTGGTGTGTCCAGTATGGAAAAGAAACTGAAGGATTTGTGATAAATACTTACTGGAGCTCTAGAGTGAAGTATGTGCCAACACATATCCTATTAAAAAGTCCTACCCCTGCCTTTCTGCAGACCCCCTTCAGGTACTGATAAGCTACTACCAGGTCCCCCCTGAGCCTTCTCTTCTCCAGGCTGAAGAACCCCAGCTCCTTCAGCCTGTCCTCATTAGGAAGGTCATCATTCTAGCCGTCCTCTGGACGCATTCCAACAGCTCAATGTCCTTCTTACATTGAGGGCTCCAGAAGTGGTCAGAGTTTTGCTTGTGGTCGAGGCTTTAGTCTCATAAAGCGTAACAACTAGTACTTACCACCTCTGATGAAAGGATTATTCCCACAGACACACAGAAAAACGCCTTTGGACCCCCCACTAACAGTAAAGAAAACCTGAAGGTAGGAAAATTCAGGAGTTGGCAGACCTAATTACATTAACATAAGATGGATAAGATCTTAACAATTCATAAGAATTGGAACACTTCTGCATTACATGTTTTAGACCCCAGTCACACTTGCTATGATTAAAGAGTCTGTGAAAGAAAACAAGAGAAAAACAACCCACCCAGGCCTCTAGAGAATCAAAAGACATCTGCCAGTTAGTGCATCTCTGGCACTGAAAAAAAGATTCTGATCAAGCAAGATAAAACATCAAAAGCATAAGTATTGCCATCTAGCAGGCCTTGCCTTAGAACTTCAGATTCACATGAGACCCCATTGTCTACAGATTGGCTTTTGCATACACCTCGAGAGTTGTTAGAGTCCCATAGGAGTTGATTGCATTAGAAAATTTATCATGAAACAAGGATACACACAGAAAAAGAATTTTCAACTAGGTGGAAGTGCTAAACATCTTTCAGCAGTTACTGCTGTTTTAACTTTTTGATTTATAGAATTTGCAAACAATGCTTCTAAATATAGCAGGATAGTACCGGAGTTGTTAGTACTACGCCATTTTCCCTGAATATCACTTCAATGAGAAAAGATAGTTGTAAAAATTAAAACAGAAACAAAGAATGCTTCTGTTACACCACAAATTACTTAAGTAATATGAAGGTAGAGTAAGTTTTCTTTAAGTACCGCTATTTACTCATAATCCAATACAAATGTACCAGAAGAACATGTAAAAGTCAGACAGGTGCTAGTGACATTGCCTTTACATTTCCTACTCTACTTTAATCCCTTCTCCATGATCACACATGCTTTTAAATGAGCCAGCCACAGAAAGAGCTGACATGAACACTTTTATTCAGTTCAGGATGTGGTAAACTACTTGATCAGTTATTGCACCTTAATTTGGCAACACCAGCTTTTTAGTAACATTGCAGCATGTATTGAGTATCGCTTTTAGAACCTGGAAGAGGTAATTTTTGCCAGGGGATAGCATTATGACTTCATTGCTGGCAGAAAAAGATTCATTGTTCAAGTTACTGGCAGAATTTCATAAAAGAGAAAGCAAAAGATAAGCTTACAAGGGAATTTTACATTCAGGCACAAAACCATGTCTTTACCTGTTTTATCTTAGAAATTACAGTTTGTCTATGAGTCACCTTTCAGGTCTTCCAGTTTGGATAGCTGGAAAAATCGTCAGCCCCATTATGGACTCAAAAAATTGAAAACTCCTAGGTGAAAAGGCTTAAAACCTTTTAACTATGAGGGTGACAGAACACTGGGACAGGCTGCCCAGAGAGGTTCTGGAGTCTCCTTCTCTGGAAACATTCAAAACCTGCCTGGACATATTTCTGTGTGACCTGATCTAGGTGTTCCTGCTCCAGCAGGGAAATTGGACTAGATGATGAGACCTGTTGAAAACAACAGGACAAAACTAAACATTATTAGAAAAACCCCTCATTTTACCCTCTTGTTGATGATTCACAGATTTCTTTGTACAGCAAGGTGCAGAGACAATCCTGCACTGCTGGACAGGGTTACACAAACACAACTGGAGTGACATTCACAGTCTAACACCTACAAGTAAATTCCTGGCTTTCATGCAGGACCTTCTTTGCATCCCATTAATGTGTAAGAAACTACAGTGTATGCTGACAAAATCAACAGCAATTCAGCCTTTCCCGTGTAATGGTGGCAGACTATATGTGCAGTTAATGCTGATGGAGGCAAAATGTATAGACCATGTTATTGCTAGACAAGACAGATGGTAAATTGCTAAATGCTGTCAAGATCCCAATGTTCCGTCCCCATGCACTAATAAAGCAAGCAATTTTCACTGTTAGAGATCATGACAACTGGAAAGTTCAGGCTGACAGTTCTAGATTCAGGGAAACTTTAAATCTGCTATTAATGCACCACTTCAGCAGCAAATGCGTGTCCACTCTACTGATTCTTAGTTACAGCAGTCTCCTGCTTCGCTAAAAAAGCTTAAGTTTTTCACAAATGTAGCATCCTACAATACAAGTCTAACCAATGACAGGACAGTTTTCCTCCCAGAGATGACACATAAGCTTATCTGTCTCTAACAGGAATCTTAAAGCTTAAACTATAGCAAAAATAGACTTAGGGTGCTTAAAACAATATTTTTTAAAGATCACACTTTTAAGGTGAAGTAAGCAGAAGCCCACCAGCAAACCGTATTCACACACTCTTTTAAGTTAACCACTTCAGATTGAAGTTTTTGCTTATTTGCTCCCTTCATACTAAATCTGAGGCTATACCCCAAGTCTTGCTCCACAGTTACTCTCCACTTGGTGTGATTAATTACTTATACCCAAACAAGTAATCATTAGTTATTTAACACTCAGGAAAGATCACCAACTAGACAAGTTATCTAATGAAATAGTTACAAGCACAACTTTTACCTCCACAGAAAATAGAAGATAAATTCTTTAAGCTTCTTACTGACTGAATATGCCATTGAGCTTTGGTCACATCTTCTCCTGTTAGGGAAAGAAGATAAAAAAAGTCTTTAGAACAAATACATGTTGGAGAAGGCTCACTTTTCAGTGGTGCCTCTTTCAGACAGAATAGCACAGCAAGGCAAGAGGTCTATTTTTTACTGGAAAAAAGTTACACACCACATTCTCTGACACATGAATCAGAAATTCTTATCTACCACTATTCAACAATAGCTATAAGGTAGATTACTAAAGGCAATATTTTCCAGATGAAACAGTCCTCTAATTAGGCATAAAGAGTACTTTTTTCTTCCTTTTTCAGAAAAGTCTTCTGTTAGGCAAGACAATAGAAATGGCACCATCTGCTAATAATCCAATTAGAGAATTTCAAAGCAACAGCAAAGAAGCTATCTGCCAGTGATTTATTTTTCTAAACATGTTTTTCAATTACACCACATGGAGGGCCACATGCTTTCTAATTACATCACACTTGGAAACTACGACAATTCATGGGATCAAGGAGAAATCACACCATGGAGTAATGCAAAGTACAAGCTTTTCCAAGTCATATTTTTCTCTCCAGTGTAGAAAGAATACACCTATGGCTTTGCCAAATTTTTTCTCATATTCCCCTATGACATGGGAGTCAAACATGTCTCATGCATCACCTTTACAGCACATAGTTCTCAGGAATACTTCAAGGTATGCTCTCTCCTCCCACTTCATACTTCACATCTTGAAGTTTTGTGTGCCTAAATATGCAAGCTAGAGCAGCAGTGCCAGTCTAGAGTACAGTAAAACTATGCTGTATTTAATTATCAAAGCCCATGAAATCTGAAGTTAGCCACAGTGTCCTTTTAATAATCCCTTTCTATGTAAGGCTATGAACATAAAAGAAGAGCAAAATTCTATCTGAATATTTACTGCAATAAGAATGAAAATAGATTAGTTTTTGCTTTGAGGGAAACACAGTGACATCCAGTGGTTCATTACTTAGAGATGAGAAGGATAAGAGCATCTTCCAAATAAAATGCTGATAAAAACTAGATAATTTACAGAAAAAAAGTATTGATTGAAACCAGACAATTTAACAAACACAGGTGTTAATGAAAGTACAAACCCATTTTTTTTGCTTTTATTCTTCACCATCTTAGTATCAAAGCTATGGAATTCCCTAAAGAGCATCTTAAAACCAATTTTGATTAACTATATGATATAAAAAATATTACCAAAACTTAACCACTAAAAACAGAAAAAACTTCTCCTCTAGTCTTCACATTCAGCCATGCAGAAAGATAAAACCAAGTGCAAGTAAAGTGAAGGCATTTTATAGCAGGCCTTAAATGAGGTCCAGGTAAAAGCTAAATTAGTTTTGATGGTGCAAAAGTAAATGATCTCTAGTTTGCAGAAGTGATTAAACTTTTTTTACCCATTTGATTATAAACACGCTAAAATTATTGTCCAGAATTTAGCTGATGATCTGTATAAAACAATGTCAAAATTAAACATAATTTCCTTGCCTTGTTGTTTATTGAAAAAATGCAATCATGAAAATTAATTTGAAATATAATTCTTATCAAAACGAATTTATATAGTCCATTAAATAAAATTTCCTATTAATACAGAAGCTTCTTGAGTCTGTAACGCTTGTCTTCACAAAGAAAACTTCTACGTTAGCAGTAAAAACCACAGACTGCAAGGAAATCGTAATTATGCTAAAAACCCACAAGGTGGTGCTGGTGTTTAAGGACAGTTTGATCTCAAACCGGGAAGGTGGGTTTAAATCTCCCGACACTACATCGTGTCCGTTTTGACGGAATGAGAATCAGGGTTGTAAAAGGTATATGGCTACAAGGAGGAATATTAAGGGCTATGGCAGGAGGAGTATTAAAGAGGAGATGATTCTGTGAGGGAGGCTCTGCTGTTAGTAAGTATTTTTAAAGTCTTCATAAGTTATTGTGTTTTATAAGTAGTTTCAGAGAACTGTGAAGCATTTTGTAGGTTAATAGGTGTATAACTAGTAATGTTAATAGCTTCATGTGTATATTTCTCTATCCAGAAATGGGTCTTTTAAACATCTGTTTGATGTTGTTACCAAAATGGTTTTTCCCCTATTGCAGAGAAGAGTAGATTTTCAGCATTGAAATATATGTTAGTGCAATGGATTAAATAAGAAGTGAAGTCAGTTCATTAAATTCATAAAGCATGGAAAAAAAGTGGTAGGGGTTCTGAACCACCATGAAATCATGGACCGATAAAAGTGGATATTTTGATTTATATTTGATGTGAACTTAAAGGGATTTGTCAAGGTACTACTTCAGGAAAAGTTAAAATTCATTTCACTTAGAGTATGTTCCGGGTTTTACAATATGTTTATTTGCTAAGCTTGTTATGTGATTGATCTCTTGATCTACCAGATCTTAGCAAACAAAAAATATAGCTCTCCTGAAGTTGATATCAGAGAACTTTTATAATTACCTTCTTGCTTTTAGCAAATCTTGAAGTTGCGATGTTAGCCTTGGATTTTTAGAAAACTTGAAAGACACGTCCAATTTAACTTAGAGTTTTTAAAAGGGAGGGTACAAATCAGGGAAAAAGCCAAGTCTACAAGATGTTTGCTGAATGATAATGTAAGCTTCCATCAGAGCTTGGCTCTGAATTTAGGTGGTGAAGTATTTGTGTTTCTAAAATTGGACCATTTGATGACATAAATCCAGAAGTCTAAATGAGAGGTTCCTGACCTGTTCAAGTAGTAATAAAAAGTAACAAATCTAATCAAAAGTAATGGAAAGCTTTCATAAGGGAGTACCTGTAGGTTTGCTTTTTGAGAATGGCTTTCATATCTACTTGCTAAATTCACCATGTAATCATGTGAAGCCTCAGAAGGCTAGTTAAGGCCGGACTGCTAAGGAAAATGCAAACCACATCTTTGTTTAGCTGAGACGACTGAAATAGTGAGATGAAGTGATCTGGATGAGGTCAGTCCCTTATAGTTTAGAGAGGATTAGGAACAGCATGTTACTTGCTCTCAATCTGTTGCTGTAATTATTGAGCTACTTGAGTTCTTTGTAAAAGAACTTAAGTAGCAGTCTTGTGATTCTTGGAATTCACAGTAACAAATTAAAACATATAGACTTGTGAATTCCATTTAACTGAAGGTGAAAGTGTCTCATCTCTCTTACCAGCTGGAAAACATACAAAGTTGTGTTAGCAAGTAAAGTAACGAAGCTTTAAATTATGCAAAAATAAGTGCTATTAAATAATGAAGAGTAGGAACACGGTAAAATAAAAAACACAAATCAAAAGCAAACCAAATAAACCCTTAAGGCTTCAACAAGTTTTGATTATAACAAGCCCTGGAACTGTTATGCCAAAATGACTTCTGTTGCCAGTAATTAGTTGCTTCTTAACAGGCTGCTATTATTCACTAGCTTCATACAGCATTTGGACTCCTGAATACACACAGTAAAACATTTGTCAGCTCCTGTATACTGAACAATTAGTAGGGAAAGACAGAGGGCTTTTAAATGTCATTTGTTTTTTATGTAGAGAAAGGCAACAAGCCTCCTCTTCAGAGATAAAAATACCCAAGACATCTACTTGCTGTAATTGCTCCATTATTATCTATGCTGGCAGGCAGAGATGGAAGGCATTCCATGCAAGACTTGCAAAATACAATTTTTCATCTAATACAGGATTAACAGTGCATAGATTTGATTCTTTAGTGATCTAAAATGTCAATAAACAAAAACATACCAACTCCACACCTAAGAAATGCTGATGCTTAAGTAACGGCTGGGTTTGCAGAACCCCTATAGAAAAATAGCTGCTAGTGAGATCATAAGAAAAGTTTCTGAGAGCAAAATATATTGGTAGAGGGGAAGGCTAGGGAATAAAGGCAATCCAAGCTAAAAAGAAACATGAAAAGTGAGTCTTCTCATACCCAAGTGGGACAAAAGCATTTGTCTCAATAAAGCCAATGTGATTTAGCATGCTATGGCAGGAAACTGATATGATGGAGCTTTCATGTTAATACATAGAATTTACAATGTATTTTATATTTTTCGAAGATGTACTTGACTAACTATCAGAAGAATTATATGCATTTGTTAACTAAGTAATTGCTATCCTTATTTTAAAACAAGGGGAGTCAGCTGTGGATATTTGGAATGGTTAATCACATAGTGGATGCAGCAGAATTAGGATTAGAACAGGATTCTCGTTTCCTGTCCTTGTTTTAATCAACTTGGTCTTTCTGCTTGTCTAGACTATCCCGTATTTAATTTTTAATCCCATTCCTAATGACATAAGCTAGGCTCACACATTTTGCTACTAAATTAGTATCATTTTCATAGAAGTACTAGTAGTACTTTTATTAGTTTCCTCTGTAGAAATGTACATGTTGTGCTTATATTTCAAGCTTCTTTTACCTTAAGACATCTATTTTTGTCCTGGCTGTTCCAAATAGGATTGTTTATCCTTGCATCTACTTACAGCTTGCTGCTTGAATTAAAACTTGAGTTACTTAGTGCATGCTTTGTTAAAAACAGAATTGGTTTTTGGTATGTTTGTATTGAACGGCTTTTATTCCTGATGTCACACTAGTTATGAGAATACACCTTCCATACTCACAGATGTGATTAGAGAATGTGCAAAAAATTATGAATCTTGGAGAATAGATGATAAGTTCAACCACAGCTTAAAAGATAAAAAACACTCAGGCTTTATTTTGTAGCAGAGAAAATGGCATATGGACAGCGGTCTTGAGCTCTCAACTATCACCCGCTTGCTGAAACCAATGATTTTCACTCTTCTTTTGTGGAAATGATTCAGATCGTCACTCTCTTAGGAAATCTATGAACTTTGACGCTGTAAAATTCCTCCCTGGGGCTCCTTCCTAGTGCAGGAAGTGCAAATGAATGGAAACTAGAGCAAACTAGGGGAGAAAAATAGGAAGTTTGAAGTTTGGATGAACAGTTATGCTACAAGAACTATGTTGTGTAACTCTTGGGCAGTACTTGCACACTAAGCTCCAGACACTAAGAAAAGTTGGGCTGGAATAGGAGATGGTGCCATTACCTCAGTGACAGGCCACCCCAGCTGAAGGAAGGGGTTCCCTCGGTGAGAAAAATGGGTATGTTGCTGTACAACTCTTGGGCAGTACTTGCAGTCTAAGCTCCAGACAAAGCTCCAGAAAAGCTGGGCTGGAATAGGAGATGGTGCCACTACCTCAGTGACAGGCAGCCCCAGCTATAGGAAGGGGTTCCCTCGGTGAGAAAAATGGGTATGTTGCTGTATAACTCTTGGGTAGTACTTGCAGTCTAAGCTCCAGACACTTAAGAAAAGTTGGGCTGGAATAGGAAATGGTGCCATTACCTCAGTGACAGGCTGCCCCAGCTGAAGGGAGAGTGTGAAAAAGGGTAGAGGGATAAACTAGTGTTCTGCTACGAAAACCAAAACTCTCCTGCACATTACCATGTGGGAGGCATAGAATGCCCTTATAACTCTACAGACTTCTTAGATAACACACCTTATCCACTTACTCTGTGCGCTTTCTATGAGCGAGTTGACAGCGCCTAAGGCACTGACGCCAAGCGCATCCCTTGCTCCTCCTGCCTGCCGCTGTTGCGCTCCAGACGAGGAGACTTTACTGCCTTCCTTACTTTTCGGGAAGGTTCTCATAGTCTTTACGCCATAACGTGTTCTGTACCGGCAGCCTGTACACCTACTCGATCCCACACCGAGCTCGCAGGCACAACCGCCATGGGACGCCCTTTCCTCTCGCCTCTCCTCACAGCGGGCGGGCACGCGCAGGCGGGCCGGGCGGGGTAGGCGCGCGGGTGAGGAAGGCGGGAGGGCGGGGCGTGAGCTCTCGCGAGACTTGGGGCGGTGCCGGGGAGGCGAGTTTGAATTGCGGGAGCGGCGGCGGGGCTGAGGTAGCGCGAGGTGGTGGCGGTAATGGGCTGTCACTGTCGTTTCGACGTTCGGTGTCCGCAAAAGGGTGGCCTCGGGTGGGGGCGGAGGCGAGTTTCTCCTCTGTGGGACTGGAGCTTTGGTGCTGCTTGTCTCTAGAAGGGTGGCCCTCGGGCGGCAGGGCCTAGGGGCTTGTGGAGGGGATCTCCGGTCGCCTTCTCTCTTGCTGTCGCTGCATCTGAGGTCCTGCGCTTTGAAGCTTCCCCCTGGCCAGGGTCGTATTGCTGGTGCCTGCATTTGTTGCCTCAAAGGGGAATGGCCTTTTTCCCCTCTCTCAGCCTCTCTGAAGCAGGGAGGGAACCTCTTCCCCTCCGCTCTCTTTGTCCGTTGTGATGTGGGCAGGGAGCCTTTCCTGCCTGCGGTCCCTGCCTGCGGGAGCGAAGTGGGGTCGAGACGCCTGTTAAAAACCTCGTGTAGGGGCGAATCTCTGGGTCGTGTGGGTTTGAAATGGCCTATGGCCCGTGGGGAGAACGGTTGCTGAATGGGAAAAGAACGTTGGCATCAACTGCCCCCCTCCCGCGACAGGAGTGGGATGGGAAGCTGGGCCCAAGTGCCTTTAAGCCCTGAATTTAGGACAAGGCGTAATGGGTGGAAGCTGGAATACAGGAAGTTCCACAGAAATACAAGAAAAAACTTGGTCAGGGTGAGGGTGACCTGCTCTGGATGTTCCTGCTCTGGCAGGGGGATTGGACTAGATAATCTTCCCAGGCCCGTTCCAATCCCTGACATTTTGTGATTCTGTGGTCCCAATGGAATGTCTGTTTTTATTCTCCTACCCTGTTATTTTTAGCAAGGAGTTCTTAAATGGCTGACAATTCAAGACGTGGAGCCTTGGTATGGAATCTGTAACAGAATGTTTGAAGATAATTAGCCAAAATTTACTAACTCACTTGTAACTCTTAATAGGATAACAACTTCTATTATTAGTACTCCTGCCTCCTGACCTTACGACCACATTATTTTAAGGGAAGTTTAATTAATCCAACTTGTAATATTCAATTGCAGGCAGTTCCTTCCCTAAAGATATTATCCAATAAATGATTTATTAAGAACTCAGATGCATGTAGAACTGAAGGACAGCATGCAAAAGAAACTGTATAAGTAAGAGGGAGTAAGTCAAAATCTTCAAACAAGCCTTTAAAATGGTATGTGTTCTAGAAGAAAATGAGCCTGGATGCAGCTTGTTTATTTGCCCTGCTGGCCGATTTGCAGAGCATCTATCCTATGGCAACTTGTCCTCATCTGCCTGTTTCTAACCTATTTGGCAGCTGCCTCAACCGAGATTTGAGTAAGATTTGCATTTCTGTGTGGGCTTAGCTTGTGATCTGCATTTTCATGAGTAGCCACAGGCATTGAGCCTTTTTAGAAAAGGACTTCAGTGAAGGACTGTGTTATAATGGCAACTTATATTCATCTGGACTAGACAGTTATAGCCTCTTTTGTTTTTCTTTTAAAGATGAAGTACAAGAATAAGGTTAAGAAAAACTTAAGTGGGTTTCTGAAGGTGAGTTTAAAATGTTGCTCAAACTTCATTTAGTAAGCTAGGAGCAAAGTGCTCTGTTGTCTCTACTGTTTGACCAGAAAATAAAGCTGTTAAAATTTGTTTCTGAAGTGAGCGGGGACTAATTAATCCTCTTTACTAATATAAATGTATGCTAGGAGTTGTTAAGTATATGCTTTTATGGCTTCATCTTGCTGTTAAACATTTTGCTATTAAATTGCACACAATGTACGTTTTCTTGTACTAGTATTATGCTTGTGCCAGTAAGAAACAACAACTAAACTGTTTTAATGTAAAAAGGAAGAGTACAAACTAATCTCTTCACAGAAGAACTACTTTCATGGTGAAATTATATAAGAATATTTAACCCAGGCTGTGAAATATCAGCTACAAGACTCCTGGTTACTGTGTACTTGGAGAGAACTCTTGGCTTACATTGTTCAGAAGCCTGAGAGTTTAGCAGTTTCTCTCTTAATCTTTTCTTACAGTGTGCTCATTTAATAGACTTGAGACAAAACAGTAATTTAAGCTTTTAAAATTTTATTTTTACTCGATTTTCCTTCTAAAAAAATATTTTGTTTGAATTTATTTGACTAACTCTGCAAAATTCACCTTTGCTTGTGTTTTCTAATGTGACATGAAGATAGAAGTAGAATATATCCAAAAGCTGTGAAAAAGAAAGACTGGCTATTAGCAAATAGGTTACCTGCTGTGACTTAAGTTTAAAGTGAGAAACAATCATGAAAGACCCTATTAAGCCCCTTGAATAACTCAGAACACTCTTTCCTTCAGCTACCTTCTTCTGTTTCTGTATCCCACATAATGTTATTAGGAGTAAACTATCCTGCTAATACAGCTGCTTACATGAATCTTAAGTGTTATTTGTGTACTAAAGAAATGCTATACTTAGTGTAGCTTTATCTGTATTACCACAGAAAATGTTGTTAGCCATATCATATGCATGTAAGTGAGTTGGTTTTTTTTCCAAGGACATTTTCTAGCCTTCTCTTGTATGTTTTAAGATAGTAATATACTAGATTAACAGCAGTTCCAATGTGCCAGGAAACTGGACCGGGTTCAGAGGAATTATTTTGCTGCACTGTACTAATGTGAGAAACAAGTTGGCCACAATGTTGTTAATTATTTTGTGTTTGCAATGTTGAAGTAACAAAAGGAGGAAAAATGGAGTCGGAGACCATTTTGAATCTTAGACAGCAACTCAAGGAAGCGGAGAATGAGCGAAGAAAGGCAGCGCAATATGGCTTGCATTTATTGGAGTCCCAAAGTGAAATTCAAAATCAGCTGGATCAAACACGCCATGAACTGACAGAGAAAACAGAGGTGATGCTTTAAACTTCAAGAATTTTGTTCTGTTTCATCTATTTTCTTTGTCACAGTGTTTTTAAATGACTTTTGGAGTCTAGATTAATTTTAGTAAACCTTTTCAGTTTAAGTAATTTTTGCTCTAACATATTGCACCTAATTTTATCTGAGACAGTTTCTTAGCTATTTATGCATCTAGTGTTTAGTACCAAGATTAATTCCCTTTCAGTGAAAGTAAATGTTAAATGCTAAAGCAATATATGCAATAAAGTAATACTAAGTTTCTTTTAGTGCATGTGTTTTATGTTTATTTTATGCCCTCCCTGTAAGCTTTGTATCACTTCAAGTTTTAAAAAGAATGTTAGCAGTAAAATGGTAAAATCAATTTATTCTCTAGTGAATTTATTAGTATATATGTTTACACCTCAGAAAAGACTGTATAGTGTCACATTGAAATGTAAAGGTATTATTTAGTGAAACTATTTTTTTACTGAATGTTTGAGAAAATTCCAGCTGGAAAAATGTCTTTCACTTTTCATCAGGTCTTTAGTGTTGATGTCTGTTTTCAGTCAGACCATGTTTCAGATAAACCATTTATCTTCATTTAGTCTGTGTCTGGCTCTGCATCTGTTTTTTTTCTTTGTGATAGGGCAAAAATACTTGTGGCTTTTTAGGATTTTGGTGTTTTTTAGCAGCTGGAGAGTTGTCACTTGTCATTTTGAGTGAACACTAAGAACTTATTTTGATCAGTTAATCATTAGTGAGCTTAGTGCAAGAGAGGCAGCTGGAAAGCTCAAGTGATAAGGAAGGCAGGGCAGGACTCATCCTTTCCTGCAGATGGCCTGAGATGGTAGCTGCTGTGTTGCCAAGCTGCACTGTGCCACAGTTAGGAGCTAAAGCTTGTGACCCAGATGAACTGATAACTTGGACTCTGAAGACACAGAGGCTTTTTTTTTTTCCCTTTAACTGCTCACTGAATGGAAGAGTAAAATGAAGCTGCCCTTTGTAATTAGCAAACATCAGGAAGCCGATTAAAAAAAGAAATTCTTCTGTCAGGATCTATTAAAAAATAAGATCTATTAAAAAATTACCAGACATTGAACCCAACTGTTGTGCAGTAGGGTAACACTTGATGGACTAGAAAATGCTTGGATTCCATGGTGGTAGAAACGACATGTAAGGTCTCACTGAATTGCCCATAGCCTTGATTTTTAGGGCCAAGAAATGTACAGTTTCCATGCAGGAGAGAATCTTACACAGCCAAATAAGTAGTGAAACTTCAGAGCAGTTTGTTTGTTTGTGTTTAAAACATAGGTATACAAATTCCCTAATTGGAACTGCAACAAAAGATTGCATAAGCTTAAAGTTTTAGGCATTTAGTGTCTTGCTTCTGAGCCTGTATTTAGTATGTTGTTCCTAAAGCATTTATGAATATTACATCTAGTTTCATTAGGTTGTTATGTGTTTCAGAAATTTGAACAAGAGAAATATTCTCTTCAGAGAGAAATTGAACTCAAGAATCAAATGTTGGAAAGCTTGGGTTTTGAATGTGATTCCCTGAAGCAACAGCAAAACATCCAGCTGGATAAACTGAAGGAACAGCTTGCCAGAGTCCATGGACAAGAAATCGGTGACCTTAAAAACAAGGTTTGGCAGCTAATGTACACCTCAAATGTTGCTAATAGCATTTTGAAGAACATGTATTTAACTCATAATTGCACACTTACTGCCAAAAAATAGCTTCTAAGTAGCTGTAATGTGTAGAATCTTGCATGGTTTGCTTTTTAACAAACATGGTTGTGTTGTGAATTACATTGCCATTCAAAGCTGGTTTTTAAAAGTTTACTCTTAAGTTGTATTTTTGAGACATTATCTATAATTAGTGAAAATAAGTATTGTGCTTATCAAGAATTTATGATAAAATCATAATACTTAGTTGTCAACTGTCTTTAAGTTGGAGAACCTGAAGGCAGAACTGGATGAAACTCGACTCTCAGAGAAACAGCTGAGACACAAAGTGGATCATCAGAAGGAAGTAATTGCTGCTAAATCAGAAGAACTACGTATGATGTCTGAACGTGTGCATGAAACCATGTCTTCAGAAATGCTCAATCTTCAGATGGAACTTGCTGAACTGGAAAGTGTGAAGGTGTGTGACTAGTACTACTTTATTAGCAATGTAGGCTAGTTGAGGGTGAAGTTCTGCACTTCTGCTTGTTGTGTTTTTAGAAGCATTGTGTATATTGCTACCTTGGGCTTATTGTTAAGAAAATATGCCCACAAAAAGTAGCCTTAACTACACTAATATAGCCTTTTCTTGAAGATAATATTATGTGTTAAAAGTAATCATTACTAACAAACCTGTTTGGTTTACTTAATGTTTTTCTTCAAATCGTTTTATAAAGCTTATATTGTACTTGAGCTCAATTTTTTTTTCTTTAGGCCAATGTTGAAGAAAAGCTGAATGAACTGCAGTATGGCAAAGAACAGTTAGAACTCGTAAACAGTAACTTACGTAATCAGCTGGAGCGTCTACAGGGAGAAAAAGAAGAGAGGGAAAAGGAAGTTGTTTCTTACTACAATGCATTGGAGGTATTCTCTTAGCTTTATTTGATAATAGTGGGTGCTAGTTTTTTGGTGAAATATGAAGAGTTCTGAGGAGCTAGAGAGAAAGAGAATGCAAATGTGATACTGGCTAGGGTGTTTGCTGTTGCCTGTTGCAAAATACCCTCTATACTGGCTCTCTTTTGTGGAAAGCTGTGCATGGAAATACTTGCATTGTAATATTTTGCCTTGGAACAGGATCTTTTCATGGGTCACTGATAAAGTTCTCATTTTTTTATTTCAAATTCTTGCTGAATGCCCTGGAAAAGTTTGTGCTGATGAGTAGAGGATTTATGACTACGTAGTGTAGCTCAGCTGAGTCTCAGTGCCATTAATCCAATTGATAAACATCAAAGTTTTCTTTTTTAAAGTTTTATCTATGCTCTTGTCCTGAAGAGTAAGTGCAATGTTAATCCTTACAGTGAAACAAAACTGACTGTCTCTCTCTGGCTAGAATTATATACATAGTTAAGTACTGCAGTAGATGATCTGTGCTATAGGCATAGGAAATTGAAAAGAGGTAGAAGTATTTCATGAATTTGTATATACAGTACAATAAAGCAATAAATTAGCAATAAATTACTAATATTGTCTCTTCTTTAATCTAGAAAGCTCGTGAGGCTAATCAAGAACTTCAGGTTCAGCTGGATCATGCAGTGCAGCAGTCATTGGACCCTGCAAGTAAAGGCAATTCTCTCTTTGCTGAGGTACAATTATGCCACCGATCTGAGAATGCACAGAGGAGAAAAAATAATTAGTTTTATTTCTACTAAGTAGTTGATTTCTTACAGTAGTATTTCTAAGTTTTGTTCAGCTGATGTGCCTTCTTCAATGCAGAAGAAATATGTGAAATATTAAAAGATGATGGTAAATGTTGTCTTTAAAAAACATGGTGAGAATTACTAGATGTTTGAGCATTTGGGAGGATTTTGATTTAGTTTTTGAATAAGAGTTTGGCTACTGTTAAATGTAGTTAAATGAAGTTACTTTGTCCTGTGATAACACTTGGGGAATAGTTTAAACTGGTGTATGGTTCTTAAAAATAAAAAATTTCTTGCCAATGGGCTAAACTACAGGAATACTGAAGCGTATGAAATGCTACTGTATTTTGGAAGAAGAGCAAAAGTAATGTGTTGCACTTCATTGATTTGGCTTCTACACCATGTACTTTTATCTTGGAAATAACAACAATAGCAGGTATTTTAAAGTACTTTTCCTGGAAAGCTTAGCAGAACCAGAATCAATTGCTCAACAAACTAGCCTTATAAAACTCATCATCCAAGTGACAGAGTGTTTTAATTTTCATAGTAATAATTGTTAACACTGTTCTGTAGGTGGAGGACCGTAGGGCAGAAATGGAACGACAGCTGATCAGTGTGAAAATAAAATATCAGTCACTACAAAAACAGCATGCATTCACTAGAGAACAATTGCAAAGAATGAAGGTATGACCATTACTGTAATGCTGCAGGGTTTCCTTGGGGTCTGATAATCTGATAAGGCAATGCTTTAGGTCACTTTGGCTGATTTGGTATTTATTGTTGGAGTATGAAATGTTGGATGTGTCCCTGACAGTGTTTTATAGGCTTCTTAGTTGCTATGGAGAAATGGATGATGCATGGACTACTGTGCTCAGCAGGTTTTCAACTGTCCTAAAGATTTTTGGTGGCAATTCTGTTTGAGCATGCAGCATACTCCTGTATTTAGGACTGGAATGACAAGGCTTGAGTGCCCTAACTGTTCTGGGTGAAAGACTCTGATTTTCAGTCACATAACTCAAGATTGCTCTAAAGTGATTTTGGTTCTTTTTTTCCTCTTTTCCAGCTGCAAATGGCTACACTGCTACAGATGAAAGGCTCTCAAGCAGAATTTGAGCAGCTGGAACGTTTACAGTCGATGTTAGAACAAAAGAATGGTGAGATACAAGATCTTCTTATGAAAGTAAGGCAGCTAGAAAAATTTAAGGTATGTTGTCCATAACTGTATGGAAAAGTCACTAATCAGAAGCTAATACATGAGAGTAAGAAGAATTATGAAAACTATTTTAATTCCATGCTCAGGTTTGAAAAAGGATCCAAGGCCTATTGCTACCTTTATTTGACTGAAGTTCCATTGTACAGATGGACATCACATACTTCTGAAGTTCACAGCAGCATAAAATTCTCTATCACTCAACCCCTAGTTTGGAGAAACAACATCTTCTGTGTTCATTTGTGCAGCACAAACATATTTATGTAGTTATCTTTAGGATTTAAATCCATGTTTTTGGTCAATTAGATGCTATTACTTTTTAATGTCTTGGTTATATTGTATTTCTTGGATACTTATTCACTTAATGTTTCTTAACTTTGCAATCCAAGCATGCTTTTTTCCTAGAAACACTGAGTTGTTTGGATGTTATGAAGACAGTTTCTTCACTCCCCTTGCAACTTGATAGCATCTGTATGATGGAAATGGACAGAAAATATCACTTCAGAACTGAGCAAATGTGCTTCTTAAAGGTCACTTTGACAACTTTTTTTCTTTTTTAGGCTTTATATGAGAATATGGAAGGATCCCAAGCTGCTGGTAGCTCAAAAGGAGGAGAATCTGAAGATGGTTACTATGCTGATTTACTGCAAATGAAACTTGATAACTCAAAGTAAGCACATAATGGTCTGAGGCCTAAAAGTTGTTTTAGTTCTGTTATCTTCTAGCCTACTTAGATTTATTCTCCCTTTTTTTCTTACTATTTGGATGTAGTCTACTGACTTTGCTGATGCATTCACTGTCTCATCTCATACTGCTGTCCTATTTTAGGACACAGTTATTTTGCTTGTTATTTTACCTATAACTTCAAAAGACAGCAGCAGAGCAACTTTATATTATTGCTGCTTTGTTACAGAAATGTGATTAAAAGTCCTAGATACAAGCTAATTGATAACTTTGTAAAAAATAAATTTGAAATTAACATGTGAGGGAACTGTACAAGCTTCCTAAATTCAATAGGCTATATATATTACTCTTTTTAAAAGTGAGTTAATAATGGAAGTGTTTTATTGGACCTCTGCACAAACTAGTTATGTGCATGTGGGCATTGTTTTGCACACAGCTTTGTTTTTAACCGCCCATCCAAGTGTGCTAGAACTAAACTCTCAGTTCTATGGCAAGTTCAAGTGGAAACTTTCATTGTACCAGAATAGGCCTCAGTTCCTACTGCTGTGTAAGTGCAAATTTTATGGGAGGTTGCTGAATGCTTAATTGATTTTGCATCTGCTGCTTTACTGAAAGAAAAATGCAAACCACCAAAAACAACAACCAAAAAACCAAACAAAAAAACCCCACCAAACTGAGGAAAGATCTGAGTTACTGTGTGTTTTTCCTCTCTCCCCAGCAAGGAAACTGAAACCTTGAAAAATGAACTATCCTTGCAGAGGATGAAAGCTTTGTATGAAAGCCAAAGGGTTCTGGAAGTTGAAAGGAAGCTCTTCACAAATGAGAGGCATTTGCAAGCTTGTCAGAGTGAGAATATGAACTTGAGAGTTAAGCTGGATGAGCTAAAAATGAAATATGAACCTGAAGGTAATTATTACTTTTACACATGGGAGGGGAAAAAAATGGTCTTCTCAACCTTCACAATTTGAATGACTTTAAACATAAAGGCATTGGGTTAGTTCTAGATGTAAACTAATATGTGAATGCCTGCTTTTTTGATATAATCAACTTTTGAACTGGAATATTAAGTTCCTCCATCGCTGAAGGATCTTTCTTAATGCCTGTACTAATTAAATTTTGAAATACTGAAGTAAAAAGTGTAGTCTTGCAAGACTTCATAGAGTATAGCTGGATAACCATAGTGAAGTAGATGGGAACAAGTTCTCAGGTCGTGTTTTTCACAATAGTAGCAGGTCTGTTGATGAGAAGTACCAGCTTTTTGACTTTTATGGACTTTGTAACAATTGCAAAGCATTCACAAGACAAGCTGTTTAGTAGCTCAAGTTAAGGTGGATTAACTTTTGGCAGCAGGGACTTGGCTGGTACCTGGGTGTGTGCAGAAATAAGGGAGCTTAAGCCTGTAGAAGGAGACAAATGGGGAAGCAGTTCAGTGAATTGATTTTGGTACTTGTCCATACCTGGAGGACTAAATTTTAAAATCTTATGGACACTCACCACAGTGGCCTTCAAAGTGGAAATAATTGAGCATGTTCATGTAGTTCAGAGCAGGTAGTTAAAAGACTTTGTAGAGTGAATTGAGAATTTTATTTTTTTTTGTCTGTATTTCAATCTGACTTCTATTGGGACACTTGCTGATAACAGAACATATGAAAAGGTGTTCTTTACATTGTCTATTAAGACATGGTCTTTAATCTTGTGAAATGTTCTTTGTTATCTTCATTATGAACATATTGATGGACAAGAGGACTCCAGCTTCACTTATGTATGAAATGTATATTTGTTTTGTCTTAGAATTACATAAAGCCACTCAAATTAAAAAGAAAAGGGAGAAGATTCCAGTGGACACCACTTGTGAATACTTGGACAGCAAAAATACTTCAGTAAAACAAGATGCTCTCACGCAATCACCAAGTAAGGAAGAAACAAAGATGACTTCCAAGGACTTGGAGCAAAGTGATACTTCTCCAAAAAAACAAGGTCTTGGAGGATCACCAGTAAATATAGCTCTTAAAGCACTAAAAAATATCATAGAACATGAAAGAGAAAGGAAGAGAGTTAAAATTAGAGAAGAAAATCTCGACCCCTTGACTTCAGATAGCAGAAGTGGAAGTAGTTCCTTGACTTCAGCTGCCCCCAGGTCAGTGTCAGCTTCTGTCTATGGCCAAGGCAATCAGCACAGAGCCACGTCTCTTTTCTTTCGCTGCATGAACTGTGCTATCCAATTCTTTATCTATTTCCTCAGTATTGCATGCAGTGTAATTCCTCAGCTCCGGCTGCCTACACTCAACCTCTCCGTGCTTTTTGGAAAGACTAAAATGATGGCTAATGAAAAGGACTCTTGAAAATCTAACCATCTTTGAAATAACTTTCCCATTACTTGACAATACTGAAGGCCCAACAGTTCACTGGGTTTGCTCTGACTGCAGGAACAGAACTGTTTTCTTCCTCTCTTCTCTTCAAAGCTGCCCCACATCTGGGTCACGTATCAAAGTAGCAAAAGCAATAGGTATCATGCTTCAGTTCATACTTGATTTTTAGCTCTTAGCAATTCAGATTTAGCTAAAAGCCTAAAAAGGATTTATGTGAAACAATTCTTAAACTGAATGGGATTAACAAAACTGAGGTTGTACAATACAATTGACACTTAAACTATTTGTGTTGTCAGACAACTGATTTCCATTATCTGGATGTGTGGTAACTAGACACACATCTGCTAAGCTAAGATGAAGTTTTTTATGCTGGACTGAGAATTTAAGGCACTTTTTTAATAGGTGGTAGTGTGACTTACTGCACTGATTAGCTCCAAAGTTTTTGTTTTTCTCTTGGTAAAATGAATGTTTTGGAGGTTTTTTTCCTGCTAATGCTTTTGTGTTTCTATTCATAATCTCAGTAAATACATATTGGAGTGCTGAGGTGGAGGGAGAAAAAGATCTAAGATAGCCTATGTGATTCGAGCTTACATCTTGCTAAAGTCTGCTAGTAAAAATAGTTTATTGAGCCTGGACCAACAGCAGGTTCAGAGATGGAGAAAGGCTTAAAACATGGGAATCAGTACTGTATATTCAAAAGTAATGGCATTCATAAGTAATGGGATTTGTTTTGGCTTTCGTATGCTATTAATGAGTTTTAGTAATTAATGAGTCCAGTCTTCTGAAATAGCCTGGAATGAATATAGCAGGAATAGCAGTGTCAAAATGTGCAGGAGCTGTTGCTGAGGAGGGAAAATCAGGAACGTGGTGAAACGTGAGAGGAAGAAATGGGGGGTGGTGTGTTTCCTCACTGTTCTGTACACACAGAGGAACAGATAGCAGCATGTAATCTGGATGTGAAAAGGTTAACTTATTTCATTGTTTTTTGTTTGGTGGGGTGTTGGGTTTTTTGTCTTTTTGAAAAGAAAGATACAGTCTGCCAACAGGAAGTTGTTTGGAACAGCCTATGAATGGAAGGGGTAAACCTGGCAGAGTGAGGAGAAAACTTAGTTTATGGGATTGATGTTTTGAAAGCAGAGCATGTGGAAGAGGAAGGTTAAGTCCTAGTTCAGAAGGAGGGTTCTAATCTTACACTCATTGCTCTTGGCTCAAATAGGAAGTAAAATGTAGATCAGTAGACTTGAAAAAATGAGAACTCCAAAAATGCCACAGAACTCCATGTAAGGTTTTCCCACAATGAGGTAAACCTGTAATAGGCAAATTTAAGTAGACAGTTCTGTTTGTGTTCTGGATTGTGTTAATTAAGTATGAAGCTCCATTTAATGATGTTAAGGTGCTACTGAGGATTTACTTTTGTCCTTATTTAACTCTGAACTGTTTATTATGAATTTCTATTTCATAATAAATCATAAAACTTGACTTTTGGAGAGACTGGGTTTCTGAACACTAACAATCTCTAGACAGTCATGAATGTGGCCAAGCCCTATGCAGGGATGCAGCTAAAAGCAAAGGCACAAAATGGGCAACTTGAGCAAGAATGGACCTCAAAATGTAGAGTTTGGAGAACAAAATCTAATTGGCACATGCCCGGTGGGTAACTGTCAGTGCTTCACTTTGTGTTAAGTAAAATGGGATTCTCTGGCTGAAAAAAAGCCACTTTGGTCATTAGGTTTTGGGTTTTTCTAACTGGAGTAGTTTTTGTACAGTAATTTGTCTTCCTCTGTCATTACTGGCCCATGAAGTGTGGCTGTGAAAAGAACTACAATGACTGCAGAGTGGTTGTAAAGCTCATTTCTGGATAGGGCATTTGAAGAACTTTGTCATCTCATTTTAGGAGGTGAGGGAGAAGTGGTCAGAAGTGATTTCTAAGTACCTGTATGGGTGATGTTTCCTGGTTCAAAGAGCCTTGTTTGCTGCTGTGATTTAGCAAGGGGAAGTTCTGTAATTAGAAAGTAATAGTGTATGTCCATATTGTTGTGTGTGTACAAAGAAAGTAAATATTGAAATACTTGATGAGGTGATGGTGCTGATTAGCTTAAGGTATTAGAGTGCAGAGAGAATAGTTTTTGAGGGGACAGATTTCAATATTTAAGAAATTATTTGCTGTTATAGTTCAGGCAGTGTGAGGGCTATAGGTGGTGTTAGCTTCTGTTAGGCCAACTGTCAATAAACAATACATTTTCTGCTGAAACAGCAAATTCCAGCCCTTGTTGCCCAACTTAGTTTAATCTAAAGAAAGGCCTGTGCACATAAAGCATATTTACTGTTTTGAATTTAGTAGGTTAACTATGTTGAATCTACCTCATTTGAACTGCTGGAATAGGAAATGCCTAGAGCCATTATGCTCAGCAGGAAATCTGGATAACTAATGCTCTTTGGGGTTTTAGGAAGTAAAGCTCCATCTGATGAGACTGGTTGATCTTCCTTAAACGAGTCGAAGAAACCAGCCTTACTACCTAATTTTCTAGTCTGCATAATCAAAGCTGAATAGAATCATGTCAAAGTTACATGTGCATTTTTACCTTTTGTAAATGGGCCTGTTTAACTCTCATCTCTATGATCCATTCACTTTCCTGTGCAAGCACTTCATGAATCACAGCTTGCATGTGATGGTCTGTGAGCTGGTTTGGCACAAGGACTGTGGTGGCTTGCTGCCAGATGTCCACCCAGCTGCTCTGGCTGTGGTTGGCCATCAGAGGTATTGAGCTGGAAATGGTGGAGCAAATACTGCTCACTGGGAGTGATGCACAGCAAAGCATATTTCTCTTGAGTCTACTGAGTGCTTATAGGAAACAGCATGCAGATTGCTAAGAATAGTTTTGCTTGATGTATTTATCTAGAAAGATAGCTACAGATTCTCCATCTTACTCTAAACCTCCCTAAACATTTTTTGTTAGAGCTCCTTTCATAGTTTGTTGTCAGCTTTATCTTTGAATTGCAAGTGAACTGACAAGAGCAGAGGCAGCTCTTCCTGCTTGGCAAAACCATCACTGTCAGCAGCTGCAGATGGTTGTGGGCTGATCATGGATTTCCAGTGGTCTCAAGAGCATCTAGTGAAGTCACTAGAGAGTCACTTTCACAGATGGGGTGATGAATCAGCACAGAATTTGTGTTCCAAAATGTTTTGCTGTGGAAATAATTATGTGCAATCAATAATTGGTTGTTGTGATTTGGTTGAGCAAATACCACTATTTATCAGTTTGCTCTAATGAAACACTTATGTTTATTAAGTAGTCCTTAAATAATCAAAACATCTGAGTGTGCTCAGATGTCTACATTTTAACAGTACTGTGGCAGTTAGGATTGCATTTATTTTTCCACTCCTAGCAGAATTAGAACATGTCAGCAGAGGAACTGTGTAATTTAGAGCCTGAAAATAAGGTTTCTTCCAACAACTTTTCTTCAGCTTTTTGCTTGTTCANGTTGTGATTTGGTTGAGCAAATACCACTATTTATCAGTTTGCTCTAATGAAACACTTATGTTTATTAAGTAGTCCTTAAATAATCAAAACATCTGAGTGTGCTCAGATGTCTACATTTTAACAGTACTGTGGCAGTTAGGATTGCATTTATTTTTCCACTCCTAGCAGAATTAGAACATGTCAGCAGAGGAACTGTGTAATTTAGAGCCTGAAAATAAGGTTTCTTCCAACAACTTTTCTTCAGCTTTTTGCTTGTTCATCAAGCAAAATGCTTGACTCTGATGCTCGATGTGGTAGGGTGCTGGGAATTTTTACTTGGATTTGTGCTTGTGGGAACTTGGTCTCATTTATGTGCATGGCAGTCACTGCTTTACTGTAATTGCTGGTCCAAATGAGTTAACACAGTAAATTTTCATGAAATGGGCAAGGAGAAAGGCTGTGCTATAACTGGTGCAACATGAATAGGACTGACACAAAAATACTTAGGTGTGGTCTCATTTCATTCTTATGCACTGCTTGCTCTGTCCCCTGCTTTTCCATCTGGATGGTCTCATGCAAGTTGGCTTGTTGGTTTTGCATAACACTTTTAACTGTTTTTTATTAACTAAATATATTTAATGTATTTATAGAATATATTTAGAATGGTTGCCTTGTTCATAGGTTAACAGCTGATGCCAGCTTTGAAACTACGGAAATGGAAGATAAGAAAGAAAATGAAGTAGTGACTGAGAAGAAAGCACAAAAGAAAAAATATACAACATTGTATGTGTCTTCTAAGCAAACTTCTGAAACCCAATGTGCTCAGCAGTAGAACTTGAACTTCTGAAAGGAATCTGAACCATTTGGAGTCCTGCCTCAGCAGTAAATACTGAGGAAACTTCTGTCACACATACATGGACAGGTTCCTGGTTTAGATATTGGTCTGCCTTGTTGTATGAAGAGGATGACTGCATTAATGACATTTACACTTTGGATAACTTTCCAGAGAACACATGAAGTTCCCTGATCAAGTAGCATGAAGTTTTGCCATACCTTGGATACTGGTGAGCTTTTGGAAGTGTCTAATGTTCATCACCTGTGTTCTGTTACACAAATCAGGAGTCAACCTCCAGCAGGAGGCCAGATGGGACAGTGTTGATGTGGAACTCAGCTGAGTTTTGTGCTCCTGAGCTGCTTCCAGTTACTGGATTCACAGTTCTTAATGTTTTTCCCCCTAATATGTAATTGTTCAGCTTTCAGTCTGACTTGATTGCAAAGGCACATGTGAATCTTTTGATGCATTTTTGTTGGGGTATTATTCTTTTGAAACTCTATAAATTCTTCATATTGATAATTAAAAGAAACTTTTCTCTCCTGTTCTAATATGTAGTCTGTATTGAATTTGAGACTAAATATTCATCTAAAGCTGTCAGCTTTTTGATTGAGATGAGGCCTTTTTAGAAAAGATTGTTGTTTTTAAAAGTACCACTCAATAAAAGCTAAGGAATTGTAATGCACATGCTGCTTGTTGTGATATTAGGAGTCACCTTAACTTCCTGCAACTTTCTTATGACATATAATGAAGAATAATTGTCAGAACATTGAATTTACTTCTATTAATAAAATAACCTTATTTCTTGTTAACTTGCAAGATCTTCTGTGATGTTATGGGAAAAGAACACATCTATGAAATTGCTTTTATTCTTGGCTTTAACCACACAAAATAATGCTGCACTGAAGAAATGGTGCATTTGATGCTGCAAAATTTGGAAGAAAACATTCTTATGTAAATTATGTAAGTTAGCTTAGTTCACTGCCACTCTACACCAACAAGCAAATGGCATAAAACAGGTTTAGTAACTCATTTTCATTAGAGAAAAAACCTTCAGTAATTTGAGACTGGGTGTGCTGTAGACTGTGCATGAAGGGAATTGTACATCTTGAGGTACTGGACAAATGACATTTCCTAATGTGGTTTGTTGTTTGGTTTTGTTTTTTTTAAAACTGAAATAACTTGTAATTAATGCTGCAAACAAAACCAGGATGTCATTTCAGCATATGAATGAAACTGATTATCTGCCCTTATCCTACCCCTTTGTGGATAGTGCTGTAGTTTTCTTGGAGTTATGGTTACCTTTGGGGAATATGTGTGTGCTTACAAACATTCTATAGAATTGCAGTTTGGTGGGGAAGATGTCTGCAACTGAGACTTTTGTTGTGCCATAGCATAGTTAAACTGTTGAAGTGTCTGAAAAGATAGTTATCCTCTGGGTGTGTTTTCCTCTTAAAGCTGAAAGAAATATTTTACTGCTTAATCCATGTTAGAAATTGTAGCTGGGACTTCTTCAGACAGTCAGAAGAGGAGATGGTCCTTACTGAGCTGTGAGAAGTGGCAGTAGGTGCTGGGAGCTGACAGGAGGAGGCAGTAGCAGTTCTGGGGACTACCAAAGAGGACAAGGCGATGCCTTCAGCAGATTGTTGTCCACACAGGGCTGTGGTAGCCAACTGGGATGGTAAGAAAATAAGCACGAGCTCTGAAGGAGGCAAGAACTGTGTTAAAAAGCATAATGGCATTTGGATGCCTTTATGTTGCAGAGGTAGATCTCTAAGATGGAAGAGATTCGGGACACCAGAGGAGTATTGCAAATTGGGTCCTGCTTTAGAGAAGTTTCCTGTATATCACTTCTTTACAAAAAACTAAGCAGCTACATCCTTTATCTAAGCTATTTAAGTAGGCATGGCTCAATTTGGGTGTTCTGAGAATACCTTGTCAAGTTTAAGGTGATTTTCACCCAGAAACTGGAACTTGAATCTGTAGTCAGATGGACTGGCAGTCTCTCCTTTTTGTGATTGCTGCCAGGTAAAAATCAAAACCAGGGATTGTTAAGTTACAAAGTAATATTCATGTGAGATTGTCAGATGACTTGTCCTGAGCAGGAGATAAACACTAAGTCTTTTAGACCACTTTCTGTTTTGAGGATTTCTGGTTATTTTTCTCATTCTGAACTATAGAATGTACCTGTCTTAGATTCACTGTTGTCTTTAATGCAAACTACAGACAACTGGGCACATTCAAGATGCCACTGGGTTGTTAGCTCAGCCAGCAGCCTGTGTGAAAGAGACTATATGTACACTCAGTGGCTTTTTGAAGCTTTTTATTGACAGTCTCTGAAAGTACTTCTTTGTTCGAAGAATGAAGATGAACTCTCCTTCTTTTGTCTTCTGAAGTTAAAATAAGAGAAGTAAAAGGGAATGGGTGTGGTTGAAAACACTGTGGTTTTGTCCAGGTTTCCCTTATTAAGGGATAGCTTTTATGGGGGGGCAAAAAAACAAAGAAAGAAATCCCCATTCCAGGACAGGTTAGTGGAAAGTATTTTTTAAGATTGTTTTGTGGAGTCAAATATTTAAAATCTGGCTTTGGGGTCACTTAAAATGTAAGACCTCCTTGAGGTTTCAGAACTGAGTGAACTGATGCTTAGAGCTTATCACCATGCTGGCCTTGGTGCACAGCAGCCTCCCACCTCCTTCAGGCTGGGGTTGGTGCAGTAGCAACTGAGGGTGGTTTTTCTCCTGTGAGCCTGCTGATGTTGCAGTCGGTGTGACAGAACAGATACCCAGTTTGGGATTCCCCTCCCCCCATGACACTGAGGTACGGTATCTCAAGTTGAGAAAAGAGGAAGGAAGCTCTGAGCTCAGAACAGCAGCAAATCTCGCAGACACATCACAGCTGCCTCAGCCTGCCCACCACAGCACGGGACGGCAGTGAGGACACGCAGCTTGCTTCCAGAGCCTTCCTCACACATTTGAAGACTCCATCCAGTGAATCCTGTCTTCCTTGGTGGTGAGTGAGCATCTTCTGGAGCCTCAACTCTCATCCCATGGCGAGGTGGCAGAAGACAGAGAAGAAGAGTGGTGTGGGTACGTAACCGAGTGAGCTGCCATTTGACTTTTGCCTTTACAGCTTGTGAACAGGATGTGGGCAGGTGTTTTCTCTGGTGTGATGAGCTAACACCCTCTACTTTACCATGCTGCTTCATTAAAATGGTTCATTTTATAACAAATTGTTAATCTCTTACACACAATGTCAAGAAGTACACGAGTGTCAGCTTGGGAGATATGATCCTTCCGCCCCAGCCCACGCTCACCCATCTCAGATCTTGAGTTCTCTCAGTAATGCAGCTTTTCCCATCTTGGTACTTTAGAAAGAGACCAACTAAGCAGTAGGTGATATTAAAAGTTACAGGGAACAAACAGAGGGAAAGGGGAATTCTACAGTTGCTTTTTGAGATACTGTCACTTGAGGTGGAGTTACAGAAAATTCCGTGTGAGTTGGCAAGTAATCCTGTTTGGAAGCAAAATTTTCTTCTAGCATATTTTTTTCTTAGAATGAATCATGTTACCTGGGATAAGGGACTGATTTGCCCTTCAAAAAAAGAAGCCAAAAACTCTTGACATTAGGAATGAAGCGGAAACACTTGGATTAAATGTCATGTTGTGGTTAACTGTGGTTCTCAGGGCAAGAGAAAATTCATCTTGTACTACTTAGGTTTTATTTAACGTATTAGTGCATGTCTATTAATCTGAAATACCTAAATTTTCATGGAATACAGGGATTTTTTGTATTTTAAAAAGGTCATCATATTTTGTGCCATGCATTAAAAACAAAAACCTCCACTTAAACGCTTTATGAAATAAAAAGAATCATCAGTGATTTAAGAAGAGGAAAAGAGTGTCTTCCTGTTCAACTTCCATGTGCAGCAGTGGCACAGTTATGAAATGGCAACAGCCAGTGCTGTGGCAGTTTGTAACTAAAGAAAGGGTGGAAATGTTTTCTCTTTCAGTTTTAACAACAGTAGGAGGCACTTTTACCCTTGTTTTTCTGGAAACAATTGATTTGTGAGAGTATGACTGTACTTGTTGGACATGATCTCTGTATCCCTGAATCTAGTGAGGGAAGTTAGATACTAGTTAGTCACAGGTGTAGTAGAAAACAAGCTCCACTCACAGCAGCTTTATGGAGGGACTACTGTAAGCAGACCTCTTGCCTTGGTCAAGTGGAGAAATAAAGGCAAACAGAGTCTACTGGCTCATCAAGTCTGAAATGGAATAACACAGACTAGAGACTTATTGACCATGTGGGCTATTTTGTTGTCTTCGTTTTCAGAAATCTTTGTTTTTAAATCTCTGAGTGAATCTTACATTGAAATGTTTGAGAAGACAGGAAAAATCACAGGGAGGCTCATGGTTATGAATGACAGTTTCCTAGTGATGTGCAAGATGTCCAGTCTGAACAAGTGACTGTCTCATTTACCTCATCTACACAATTTTAAGTAAATGTTTAAGTGAGATGGGTCACTAATATCCTTTTTGGCCAAGCAGTGATGAAAATCCTGCCTTAATAGCCTGGAGAAAGAACAAAAGGAGTGCAATAATAACCTGAAGGTGGGCTCAGCTTGCTGGATCAGTTTTCTCTTGGTCCAGAATCCTGCCAGTTTGGATGCTCTATGTATGTGGAAGAATTGTGAGACTGCCACAAAAGAAGGAAAAGCTAGATATAGATGATCTTTAAGGTCCCTTCCAACCCAAACTATTCTATGATTCTATAAGAAGGAAGGCTAGATATACGAAAGAAATTCTTTACAGTGAGAGTGGTTAGACACTGGAAGAGGTTGCCCAGAGGGATTGCAGAGGCCCCCTCTCTGGAGGTGTTTAAAGCCAGGCTGGACAAGGCACTGAGCAGCCTGATGTAGTGGGAGGTGTCCCTGCCTGTGGCAGTAGGGTTGGAACTTGATGATCATTAAGGTCCCTTCCATCCTGAACTATCCTACACTTCTAAGGAAGAAAACTGCCCATTGCTGTCTTTGCTCATCAGAGGTCATGGGTAGTTGCTTGTGATCGGTTCCTACTCATACAGATTAACTGTGGTTTCAGGCTTACATATTTTAATTGGTTCCCCTGTGTTATACTGGCTTCCGTAACTTTCTACCCTTTCAGGCTGGTGGAGAAGTCTATAACCAAGCCTATGAAGAAAAAAATGCACAGAAACAAATACCTGCCATAGCTGCCCACATCCTGCAGCCCTAGAGTGTAAGAACTAGTAAAGAAGCTGAGTTTATTGAATTCTGAAACTTGGCTGCCTTTTAACCACACTGAGATGTACTCCTGATTAGAATACTTTTAAAATGTGCTGCTGTTCTGTTCTTGTCAGTGTGATTAAATACAGAAAATTACAAACCTTTCTACTCTTCCCATATGAAACACAGTCTTACACTAAGATGAAGCATTTAAATCTAGAAAATTATTCAGTAAATGCAAGATTCACACATCTCTCAGTGCTGCTTCTCACCAGTATAGACATAATTTTTTGTGAATTATGTATATGAATTGTTAGACCAGTGCTCTGTCCTCCAGCACAATCTATATGTTGAAGATATGCACCCAAATAAGTGCTCTGAAGCCTTGTGCACAGCTGTTACTACAAATAGGTTATTTTTCATGTATATGCTGGGCTTTTTGCTCTTTTTTTTTTAAACTGTCCATTTCTACCACTTTTGGTCTTCAAAAGAAGAGGAATTAAGTAATAACAGCAGATGAAGCTTCTTGCTGTGTGGTTCTCTTTGTTTCAGTGTGTTATGGTATCAGAACCTAATAACCAAGTGTGTATTTGGTTTACCTCCAGCATATGACTATTGAAAACCATTTTTTTCATCCTTAATATTTCAGCTATATACAACTTCAAAGGCACAGGATTGCCACAACTACCTCTACAGATTGGTGATGTGGTCCATATCTTGGAGTCCTGTGAAGGTAAGACAGTTGCCTTTGGGCTATAGGTTTCTCTGTGTGAGTAACTTCACCTTTTTTCTTCCCAGTGTTGCTTCAGTAGTTATTTAAAGCTTTCATTTGTATTGGTGATGATGTTGTTTTGAGGAAGAACCTATTCATTTTAGTAAAGCCAAAATTAGACATCTTGTGGGTTTTTTGGGAAGCCATTATCAAATGAGGAAGGCATCAAGGCGAATACAGGGGTTGTGAAGTTCACGCAAGTTTGTAAAATACCTGATGAAAACTAAGTTAGATTTTATTGAGGTTTTAATGGAGAACATTTTGGAGGCTAAATATTTTTGCTAGGGATATTCATCACCCTGATGAATACAGTATAAGGTGGAAATCTGGTATGTTAAAGGAGTCTGTAGGTCAGAAGGACAGAAGCATTTCTGAAAGCTGTCCAGATTACAGCACAGGCTGAATAGCAGAAATCTAGGGAAGTTAATATCCTGATCCAAACTGCTTGTGATGTGGAGATATCTGACCAACTGGCTTAACTGTAGTACAAGCTCAACAAATTAAAGAAACATTTATGAAGCTGAATTCATTGTCAATACTGCGGTGACAATCTATTCTTCCATACTGATTTAGTAACTTCCCCAAAGTGACATTAAAGTAGTATGTGGGAATTCTTACATGTCTACAGCCTAATCTTCCTGACACAGGAAGCAGAAAATGCAAAGCAAAGAGCATACTGGGCCAAACACCAAGTTAAGCATCATTATAATACACTTATTTTCTGCATCCCTGAATTAATTCTCTTTAATTCTCAGCTGTAATATACATGTGTCTAAGGCCATCATGACCATGTGGCTATTGTGGATGCCACCTCTCTGGAGGTGTTCAAGACTAGGCTGGACAAGGCACTGGGCAGCCTGGTCTAGTGGGAGGTGTCCCTGCCTATTGCAGGGGGGTTGGAACTCGATGATCTTTGAGGTCCCTTCCAACCCAAACTATTCTATGATTCTATGTTTCTTCACAACCTTATTGAATTCTCTACCAAGTCTGCCAGAGCTCCTTCAGTTTTTATTGGTATAGAGAAGCAGGGGTGCAGAAAAAAAATTAAGTGCTTCAAGCTTTGCAAAATGAATTGTAAAATTATCTTCAGCCTGATTCTATTGTCTGTCAGTTGTATCTTAAGAAGTGATGTTGAAGGGCAACTGCTGTAATGCGCATATACAGAGATAGCTCAGAGTTGAAAGGCATTTTCTATGTTGTGGTTGTGAGGCTGCAAAGCAGCTGAAGCTGTTGGAGTGCAGAAGCATTTTCCCCTCTTGTGTTTGTCAGAGAAATTTTGAATCTGCAGCCATCAATGAAAATAATGATGCCACTTGTTAGGTTATTTGTCAACAGATGTACTTCTGTCATGAATGATTATTCATGTCCCCTTGTAAAAATAAAAGATCTGCAAAATTCTTTAAGCCTCCATTCTAAACACTTTGGGTAAGAACTGCAATACCCCCTTATCCTTATGTTGTCTGTTAATTGGAGAAACAGTGTGTCATGTTTCAGACTACTGGGACTTGTTAGTTGTCAGCCTGGCTGAGCAAATCAAACACTGATCTTACAGGGTCATTTTTAGCTCAAAGTCTAATCTTAATCCTCTGCCATAAACATGTTGTGTCATAGGTTGCTTTATGAAATATATTTGTCAATGGAGTTGTGTATTGTGCAAGTGAGGAAGTTGATCTTGTATCAGAAATCTTCAAAAATGTTCTCCCAGCTGCAGCTGAAGAACAACCAGCAGTAACAGGGTTTTTCCTGTGCTCATTTCACATGCTGTTTTAGTGGGTTTTGAAACCACTAAACATATGCATGTGCAGCAGGCACAGCAAATGGCAAAATGGAAAATATCTTTTCATGAAAATATATGCTTTTAGTCATAAAATGCTTTCTTTGGGGTGAAATATTCCCAGAAGTATTCAACAGAGTACTAAATTGTTGCTGTCCAGGTAGTTTCATAGTGGAATGTGTGCTCATGGGCTTGGCTTCTGCTGCAATTTACTAATCTCTTCATTTAATGTTCACTATAGACTTTCATTTTGGTTTCACTAGGGCAAAGCTGAAACAAAACAAATTTTGAATTAGGGTTTTAACTGTCACTAAAGCAATACTGTTCTCTCTTTTTCTTTCTTTCAGGAGGGGTTTCTAGTTGTAAGCGGAGCAGGAGCTCCATAGTAGCCCTTCATTTCCTTGAGGTTCTAACTTAAAATTTACATTAGAAAGCTGCTGATTCAGACTGGGTCTAAAAGCTGTAATTCTTGCCATCAGGAAGTTGGCAGGCTCTCCTTAGATTCAAAGAAAGACATGTAACTAACATCTCCTGTATTGAATTAATACTACACCTAGAACACAGTTGGAGGACTTGCTTCATGGCCAATTCAGTATCAGGAGTGATCTGGGTGAGAGATGTTAGATAGACTATATGGTAATATGCAAATGATGCTAAATATGCTCCTTAATACTTGGATGTTATCTATGTATTATTTAAGTAAAATTTTAAATATTAAATCCAATACTAGATAGTTGTTATATGAAACAAACTCCATTACTTTATTATATGGGTTTTTTGCATGCATTCTGCCATTCTAAGTGCATTCATTTTTTCTTTTAGATTGGTACAAAGGTTACCTAGTAAGACATAAAGGATTAGAGGTAAGACTGTGATGTTCATATTTATGAAAATGTTTTTAAGCCATCAAACCATGAAGTGGGTTTTTAGTTTTCCTTATTGGATAGTCCTATTCTGATCTCTGAATGTCAGATATTTCTGTTCTTTTTCCTGTAAGATGAAAAAAATGACCAGCATTTGGCTCAGAAAAGGTTATTAAATATTTTGAAGTAAAGACTAGGAGAAAAAAATTACTGTGCCTTCAGGTTAACAGACTGATGAAGGCATCATTCAAAATAACCTTTTTTTTTTGTTAATTTGCTGTTAGATATTTCTAGATTTTTTTCAAAGGATTCTTTAGGGTACATTCAATAGAGACAATTCCCATAAGATTCAAATCTTAAATCTATTTGTAATGTACTAAAAATCACATTGATTTTTTTTAAAAGTAAATATTCTTAGCTTTTTTAAAAATTGCGCTTAAAATCAGATTTGAATTTATTTTTTTTTTTAGGGAGCAGCAAAGTCAGAGGCTTTTGTTACAGTTTAAATGTTTGATTAATGTTTCTCTCTGTAGCCTGGAAAAAAATCCCAAACCTGTACAAAACCTGTACACCCTTTAAAAAATATATCTGGGGAGATGAGAGGCAGGCAGCTGGTGGCAAAGAACATGTCATCAGAAAGAATCAGCAAAGCCTGAAGTTGTCTATTTCTTCTGGTTTTTATTTTGTGCTCAGAAAGCATCTACAGCCCTGTAGGTGATTTAGAAGTGTGTTTGGGAAAGCTCTTAGTGGATACTTAGATATTCCTGGAGAAGAAGAGTGTACTATATTTATATATTTGTTTTTTCTCTTTCAACAGGGAATATTTCCTAAATCTTTCATCCACATCAAGGAAGCTAGTGTTGAAAAGAAAAGGTATCAAATTTAACTAGTTTATTACATTAAAGATCCTGTCTGTTAATGAATTTTAAGGCATTTAAATGCACCAAAATATAAACCCATGAAAATCAGATACTCTTTAATTGAGTTAGCTTTTCTTTTTTTCTAGATATACAGAAAATGTAGTACCTGCTGAAATTCCTTTAGTTCAAGAAGTTACCACTACTCTCTGGGAATGGGAAAGCATCTGGAAACAACTCTATGTGGTATGCCATGTTTCCATGCTGTGTTAATTAGTTATATTTATGCATATTAAGGCCTTGTTCAAATTAGAGTCCTTTCTTAGGTGATCAGATCACTTCATCATTGCTTAGATGTTTAGCATTTTCCTCAATGGCCTTAAACTAAAAGGCTGACTTACTGCTTAACAATGGTATAACAACAATGGTATAACAATGGTATAACAATGGTATAACAATGGTATAACAATGGTATAACAATGGTATAACAATGGTATAACAATGGTATAACAATGGTATAACAATGGTATAACACTGAAAATGACGCTGTAAGTCCTTCAACTGTTAAGACAAACATTTCACTTAAGTTGAAGCTCCAAACCTATTGTTTTCTTTTGTGTCTTAGACAAATAAGAAAGAGCGATTCCAGCAGGTGCAGTCTATGATGTGTGACTTAATGGAGTGGAGGTCACAGCTCCTTTCTGGGACTCTGCCAAAAGACGAGCTCAAAGAACTCAAACAGAAAGTCACTTCCAAGATTGACTACGGTAACAAGTAAGTGGCTTGTGTTGCTTCTAGGAAACATGATTTATTTTAAAGCACCCATCAAGAACAAGGGTGATGATCAAGTTGTGCTATTTGCAGTTTTGTACCACTGTAATGTGATATGTGGATAAATTGAACCTTCTTTTCCTAACTTCTGCTGTTCCTATGATAGTAGTAGATATGATCTAGAGGCTTCTCATCATGAATTGCTTTTTCAAAATATTTATTTTTCACTTAAATAAATGAGCTTGTCAATTGTAAAGAACTGAGATCAGATGATGACATATATATAACATAAGTATACTTGGGACCCAGAACTTGCCCATCCTTCACAGACACAGCCTACCAATAGCAGAGGTGATGAGAGATCTTAGCATGGTGGATGATCAGCAAAATTCTGGACAGTCTGAAGCACGCAGAGCCTTTTTTGAAGGTACCACATCACCACCATATCCCAAACTTATTCAGAAACTTTCAGGCAGAACTCTGTTTCACTTGATAGAAATTAAACTACCAGGAGCAGAATGGCTGTTTGATAAAATGCCTTGTCTGCTTCTGGCTAAAATTACCTGCAATACAACACATTTTTGGCAAAAGCAGCATGATACGGGGTTGAGTGGTATTTTACCATTACAGGGAGAGACTGTTAAACAGATCTTCATTGTACTGGTTCTATAGGCATTAGAATCTGCTTATAAATTATATTTAGCTATTGGAAGTGACCGTGGTTACTGTGGTCTGAAGGCCTGCATGCAGCTGAAGCCTTTAGTTAGTTGTGGCTACACATTCCCAAACTCCACAAGATGATACCAAACCCTTAACTCGCTGTAATTTGGATGCACAGATTTTCTTATAATTGCATTCATAGAGAACACCCTATGGAAACACACATACCCTGCCACAGGAGGTGGAGCTGAATGGACATTCTAAATCAGACTTTGAAATGTTCCAATCAAAGAAGCCTACCTCTGATTAAGACATTAACATTTCTTTGCCTTTGGACTTTCCAAATTCTGAGCCATTAAGCTTCTTCCTTGAGAGGAGAAGGAGTATTTAAAATGCATGGAGTGCTAGGATGAGCAGAAATTATTTTAAACTAGAGCAAGATAGGTTTAGACTAGACACTAGGAGTAGTTCCTCCCCCTAAGGATGGTGAGGTACTGGCCCAGGTTGCCCAGAGAGGTGGTGGAGATCCCATCCATTGAGATATTCAAGGACTGGCTTCATGTGAGGCTCTGGATAGGTAATAGGAATAATCTACATATCTTGATAACAAAAATTATATGTTAAAAAGCAGAAGAGATGAAGACTGCTTCATTTCAGTAATTGAAAATGGTTAATCCATTTTATGTCACAAGCATTGAAACAATTTGATGATGGTACTATAAATTCCTAAAATGGATAAATGCTGCACAACAGCTTGAAATTTTTTCTTCAAATGATGTTGCATATATTTTAAACTTGTTGCTTTAAAATTTTGTGCAGCTCTTTTTGCTTAGATTCTAAAATTTATTTTTATAGAAGGAAATAACCCTGCCATTATGCTCTTTGTATTTTCACAGGATACTTGAGCTAGATCTAATAGTCAGAGATGAAGATGGAAATATCTTGGATCCAGACAAAACCAGCGTCATCAGCTTATTTCATGCACATGAAGAAGCAACCAATAAAATCACTGAGCGAATTAAGGAAGAAATGGTAAGAATAACTGATTTTTTTTTTGTAAAAATCAAAATGAAAAACTAGTAAAAGAGATGAAGGATCTAACTTTCTACCATAAAAGCTGGTGGAAACTTTTGCCTCTGGCTGAGCTAAGAGTAGATCCCTATTCATGCATCATAAATATGGCTCAGCCTTGAACTGAGTTGGTTGTGTTTCCATACTACTTCATTTCATGGGTCTAGCTAATTGTTTTTCCTTCTTTTGAGAAGTCAAAGGATCAACCAGATTATGCATCATATTCCCGAATGTCTTCATCTCCCACCCACAGCCTGTACGTCTTTGTGAGAAATTTTGTGTGCCGAATTGGGGAGGATGCAGAACTCTTTATGTCACTATATGATCCACAGAAATTAACAATTATAAGGTAAGCTTTTTTTATTATGAAAGAGTGGTAAAATGGGATGGCCAAAATAAAGCAAAATAGTTGGAATATGCAGGTAATGCAGAGAACATGTGTGTATTAAAGGAAGGAAACTAAAAGTCAAGAGGAGCATGGATAGATATTCTTGTTAGAGTTTTAGGATGAGGGTTGCCAATTCTTTTTATATGTAATTCCTGGATCGAGCATTTTAGGATTTTGGGAGAAGCCTGGGACCCCTTCCAAGTTAAGGGATTAACCTTGACAGGGGATGCTCTGGTGTCTGGAATGAAGTGCAGAAATAGGGGGAAGCAGCCAAAATATAAGTAACTTCAAAATATAAAGACAAAAGATTCCACTGAGTATTCCCATCAGACTTAGGATGATCATGCTTCCTCAAAAAAAAAGTGCTGTTCTGCCCCATGTTGAAGTTACTTTTCAGAACTCGCTGATGGTACTTTGTATAAAGTATTATCCTTGTATTCTTAGACTGGTACCAGATTTAGAGAGTCACCACAGACTATTGTGTGTTACACAGCCTTTGTTACTTACTGTGGTTTTTAATATTCTTTGGAGGGGAAGAAATTTTAAATTGCATAACAATAAGATGTTATCTTCAAAACAGTGAGAACTACTTGGTGAGATGGGGGAGCAGAGGCTTTCCGAAGGAAATTGATATGCTCAACAACCTTAAAGTAGTGTTCACAGTAAGTGTTTCCTGTTTACCTTACTAAGTCTTTGCATGTCTGCGTGTCTCTTCTCTCAGGGAACTATCTCAGAACTGAAGATTGAGCAAGGTGAAAAAGGAAGCAGAAATAATCTTAGAAACAGAGCAAGATCACCAGTCGCTGAGTGCTTTAAAGCAGTGATGATGCTTCAGGCTCCTTTCTCCAAATCAATTTGCTGCCTCATTTATTTACTGATGATAAATATTTTTTTAGTGGCTGTGTCTCCTGATTGCAACTGTTCTCTCTACTTTTCTTGCCTTTTCTTCGAATTTCATACTTTCAGGGTTTTAATCTTTTCTATGGTCTCAATTCAGCTTTTGGTTTGTTCTGTTTGTTTTTTCCCCATTGATTTACCAAGGCTCAATTTGTTACTGAAGGATCATAGATATTTTGGGTTGGAAGGGACATTAAATATCATCAAGTTCCAACCCCCCTGCCATGGGCAGGGACACCTCCCACTAGATCAGACTGCTCAGTGCCTTGTCCAGCCTGGCTTTAAACACCTCCAGAGAGGGGTTGTCCACAACCTCTCTGGGCAACCTGTTCCATTGTTTCACCACCTTCACTAAATTTCACAAATTAATACTCCCTGAGGTAATATTTCAACTTTTTCTTGTGTTGTTTGTATCTTAGGATCTTGGAAATAAAGACCTTAGCAGAGACAAAATTTATTTAGTTTGTCAAATTGTCCGAGTTGGAAGGATGGATCTCAGAGACAGTAACTCAAAGAAGTACACACAAGGACTGAGGAGGCCTTTTGGAGTGGCAGGTATCGCTGATGTCTTGTGCTGCATCTCTAAGGCAGAGCCCAAGTGTTACCTTGCTAAGCCTGGACCACCATCATGTTTGTAGCATGTACTTTGTACTAAATGCTCTCCCCCAAAAATCAATTCCATCTGGGCTACACCTTGCTAGTGAAAAATTTGTATTTACCCTGAGATACAAGTCCATAAATGCATATCATTCATATATCAGAGTAGTTATTTTCCAACAGTATTTTCATGTATTTTCTTTTGCTCTTCTAGTTATGGATATTACAGATATCATAAAAGGAAAAGTTGAGAGTGATGAAGAAAAACAGCATTTCATCCCCTTTCACCCGTAAGATACTCAAAGATCTCTTTTACATGTACAGAAATAGTCCCTAATCTCTTTGGCTTTAACAATCTGGCAAATGTTCCAGGAAAAAATATTTTTTTCCCTTTTAATAATTGTATGTAATGATAGTGCTAATTATTTAACTATCACTTTAAAAGGCACTTAATTTTTGAAGGAAGTTACATGGCATGTTGAATGAGTGTACATTTCTATGAATGTGTTGCTGCTGACAGCAAGTACCATGTCCTATTTAACAAACTTAATTTAAATGGTTATACGTATTCAACAGTAAGCTTTGCGAGTGTAATTAACTAGTAAAAACTGTGTTCTAATTACAAACTAGCTGAATTGTGAGATGTTAACTGTCTTCAGTAGAAATGACAGACCAGCTACCTGAAAATGTGGTACAGGCAGTTGATATGCAGCAATCCCAGTATTCCCTGGAAACATCTGTACATTTTATATAGTACTGCTGCCATTTACTATAAAAACTAAAATCAACTCTGTAACACTCAAGTATGACGCACTGGTGAATTATTTCACTTGTTTTCAACTCAATCAAACATGTTTGTTATGTGGGAATTTGTTTCTAATATCTGAAGGAGCTGAAAAAAATCCCAAGGTCATTGACTTGTCAGGCTATTTATCAGAGAAAGTAGATCGCACTGGCACATTGATGAAGGGTTTTGTGTCATGTGTCCCTACAAAATTACAAGCTTTCTATTTCACCAGTCTGTCAAAAAATACTTTTTCTAAAGTTGTCGACTTAATCTTTTTCACTTCAGTGTACACGTAAGCTTAATGTCAGTGGTCTGCAACTTGGAGTGAGAGATAATGAAATTACAGAACTATCATATTAAGGTCAAGTGCTGCAAAGAGGCTGGAGGCTGTCTGCCATCTCTGCTCTGAGCTGTGTTTGATATTTTTATTCTTCATTGTTCTTTATCTTGCAGGGTAGTGGCAGAGAATGACTTTCTACACAGTCTCCTAAGCAAAGTCACTGCATCAAAAGGAGACAGTGGTGGACAAGGTAGACTTTTTCTTTAAATGGTTGTGTGATTTTATTTGATATTATTTATGCTTTAAACAAAGCCTTTTATGTTAGAGCTGTAGAGGTGGTCAACTTTGAAGCTGCAAGTAAAGAATAGTAAGTTATGTTACTGAAGTGTAAGGGTTATTTAAATTAGCAGCTACAGTTTTGAGTTATAGAACTTTAACTTCCAGGAACAGAAAGCTATGAAAATGAATTCTTGTCACTATTATGGTGGGCAGAAGAGACAATCATCGGAAGACTGATTTTTTTTTTTTTTTCTTTCCATAAACTTATTTTTTATTCCTCTTAATAGGTCTCTGGGTAACTCTGAAAATGCTTGTTGGGGATGTGACTCAAACTAGGAAGGACTATCCACATCTTGTAGATAGAACTACAGTTGTTGCTAGAAAGCTAGGATTTCCAGAAATAATCATGCCAGGTAAGATGTGCTTGGACTGTAACAGAAACAGATGCTGTTTTTCAGGTTACTAGGCTCCTGAGCATCCATTACTAGGTTACTGAGCATAAGCTGCATCCATATTTACTAAACTGTATTATGAGTAGAGGCTGTTTAGAATTCACTCTTCATGGTAAGTTTTTTTCCAATATTAGAGGCTTATATAAAAGAGCAAAATCCCCAAAAAGTATTTTCTAGTACTTAGGAAAAAATTAAATCAAGACAGTAAGGGATAATCCCAGCTCCTGTATGAAGCCTTTTTGACTTCCAAACATATTACGGTGGATGCTTACTTGAATTTTAAACTATCATATCTTACCACTCTCCTTCAGGGAAAAGAGGTGGATATTTCTTGGGGGGGGCGGAATTCTTTGCAATGGCATCACCTGTCACATAACCAGCAGGTGTCAGTGCAGGACGCGAATGGCTTGGAGTCAGTCAGGACTCCCCTTTGCTTCAGTTCGTTCTCATCGTAGTTTCTTCTCATCTAAGAAAAACCGAGCTGAAAATTTAAGTTCAGATGTAAAATACAACATTTTTATTTGTTTCACTGAATAAAACCAGGCACTCCTGTGCATTTCAGCTGAATCTGTGTTCTCACAGCATTGTCATTGATTTTTAACCTTTCAATTTCTCTTCTTAGGAGATATCAGAAACGACATTTACATAACATTGCTGCATGGTGATTTTGATAAGTACAATAAAACAACTCAGAGAAATGTGGAAGTGATAATGTGTGTCTGTGATGAAGAAGGAAAGGTGATGCCTGTAAGTTTTTTCTTTTTTTTCTGTATGACAGACATAGAAAAATAAGTTGCACTTCATAAGTAAGCTTTCAAGTTCTTATAACTTTTTATGAAATCGTACAAAAACTTGCAGTTACCTCACTTGTGTAATTTTGTGACTGATTATTTTTATTACATTTAAGGAGATACATCTATTTAAGTCCTCTAAATGTCTTGCATAAAGCTGTAATGGGAAACAACACTGAATGACCTATTTTAGCTGTGCCAAGGAACAAACACTGTTTCTGACAATTACTGTTTCTTACTCTAGGTTTTTTTCTTATAGAAATTCCCAGAGGAATGCAAGTTGAACATTAAAATGTTAGAAGCACCATTTGTGCTACATAAAACCCTTCATTGGTGCTGGAAAGATTCTGTTGTTGTCCCTTGAATTCAATACATGGCAAATAACTGGGTGACAACAGATGAGTGTGAACAATATATATGCAACATCAATATTTCAGTGTCTTATTGATTGCCTATTTCTGGTTTGAGGAATCTTAAGTTTTTTCCTTAGGGTTTTTTAATGCCAGTTCTGTATTTAGGGGAGGATTTTTGTCCTTGCCTTTTCTGAGCTTTGCACCAGATCAGTTCACTCCATCAGTAATGCGATCATGAGGATGAAATCACAATTATGCTTAATGAGATAAAATAAAGATGGAGTAAGTCATTGTGGTTCATGACTTGTTAAATGTGTTTATGAACTACAATTAAATGCTTGACCTAAAAATATAACTTTAGAGCCTACATGGCAAAAATCCTAAACCCGTGTAAGTCTTAGGTTCACATGACAAATTGTAACCTTGAGTACAAAATAGCTGTGAAAACATTTAGCTACATGCCTTGCATGTAACAGAAGTAAATTCCTGTGAAATCTATTTCAACAACCTCTATTCTGTGTATTCACACCTAATATGCTTAAAATACATAAAAGTACTTCTTGTAGAAATTAACCTATTGCAATGCATTAAATCTTGGATTCCAATGTTATGTGTTCAGTTCTGCAAATGCACACTTTCTCCAAAAACCAGGAAAATGTAGGTTTGTCATCCTATAATCTGAAAAATACATTCAGATCACACAAATTAAATCTGTAGATAAAGCACCTTAAGTAACAGTTTTGAGGAATTTATTTAAACCCTAGAACACAAGTAGTACAAAAAGTAAGTTTTAGCCTCCAAAAAAAAAGACATACCAATGAACTTTCAAGCCCATGAATTAACATGAATATTTCACTTATCCATGAATCAAAACAGGTTTCTGGTCACTGTACAGACAACTGGCTGGCTGTGCTTAGGTATCAAAGTAGCTGAAGAGCAAGTGCTAGATTTACTCTGGCAAGTAAAAGGCCTTTTATTCCAAGTCAATGTCACAGAAAACATTCAAACAAGGTAGTGTGCAAACCTTGAAAAATCTCCACTCAGAAAATGAGAATGAGATGTACCTTTCTGCAGTTAAATTGCTCTGACCAGACCTTACAAATCATCTTCAGGTGAAGGCACCACATCCTTCTTGTGACAATGCTCTCTCCAGACCTGACATCTAATATTGACTGGATTTTCAGCAGGAAACCAGCACCTTTGCAGTAGTTAACACAGATTTTTTTCTATCTGCGCTTTCAGCAATTTGTTTGCTTCTTCCATGTGCTTTTATTTCTGCCTGATGTCAGTGATCTTGCTTTATCAGTTACAAGCACCAGCAGTTAAAAACCTCAGCCACCATCATGGAGGAAATACAGACGTAGGCCAGGCCTCTTCTCAGACTCACTAAACAAACTGAATTCCAAGCTTACAGCAAATTTTGTACTTACACAAACCTTTACATTGGAACTGTGCTAGTTCTGATAGTTTTTTAGGGAATGGTGAATTCTGTATGTTGGGAAAAAAACAAAGGAGGACATGCAGTTGGTTCCTTTACCACATTCAGTTCAAAGTTACCTCAGGCATGCTAGCAGGCAAACACTCAAAAATTCTCCCAGAATCAAGTACTTTAAGTGAAGAATTAAGTGGAATAATGAAGCTAGCTAATTTTTACTTTGGTTTCCTCTACTAGCTGAGAAGATGGTTTGTTTTCTTGTCAGTTGGAGAAATCAAGTTTCTGTACATAAGCTCAGCTTGCTGCTCTTGTTACAGCCCTCTGTGTGACCTCTGTGAAGTACATTCCTTTTTTAATAATGCCACTTTCACACTCAAAAACCGCTTGTTCATGACAGGACTTCACCCTGCAGGTTACATGCTGGCCCTGAAGCTGTAGCATTAGTGGTGTGTTTCCAGAGGCTTCTGGAAACAGGGCCCTAGAGCGGCCTCCCCTAGGCTGTGAGTCCTGTTCCTCGGGGAGAGGCTTACCTCAGCCAGGGCCACGAGAAGGATGGACCGCCCTTCTCCTCAGCTGTGGGGCTGGGGCGGCAGGAGCTGGGCGGCGAAGAGCCGGAGGTGACAGCCGGGGGTGGCAGGAGCTGTGAGGCCGAGGCCCGGAGGTGACGGCCGGGCATGGCAGGGGCTGTGAGGCCGAGGGCCGCAGGTGACTGCCGGGGGTAGCAGAGTCTGGGCGGCCGAGGGCCGGGGGTGACGGCCGGGGGAGCCCGGGGCTCGGCTGTGCCGTGGTCGCTGCCACCATCTTGCGTCCGTACCTCAATGAGGGGCAGAGCCGCTGCGGGTCTCGACGTTTCGCTGAGGTAAACCTGCCCACAGCCAGGGGAGGAGGGATTGTTGGAGGATCTGACGTTTAGTTTTTGGACATTAAAAGATTTATAGAAATGAATGAGCCGCTAAGCACTTGTGTTTTCCCTTTTTCCTTCTAAGAATGCTGTTTGCTTGGGAGCGGGGGACAAACCTGTGAGTGAATATCGATCCGTTCTGTACTATCAGGTCAAGCAGCCGCGGTGGATGGAAACTTTAAAGGTACGGTGAGATACCATTCAGATGCTTTTTTTACCTCTTGATTTCTTGGTACCTCACATAGAGAAGTTGCACAATATCAGCCTTTTCTAAAAATGACCATGATCCTGAGCACAGCTCAAAGGATGGAGCCCAGTCACACATCATTTATTAGAGATGTATGATTACTGAGGCTTAAAATGTGACCTAGAAAATTATGTGAGGATTCTGCTCAGCAAAACAAATGAAGTCATCTTAGATAACCTTATGTTCTGATAAGGCTCATCAAAAATGAAGTACTGCATATGTTCTGTACCGAGGAAACGATGGACATGAGCTTTAATTATGTAACATAAAAAAAATCTGTAACAACCAAACCACCCCAACACTCCCCCACCCCACAGATATTACTATTTTAGAGAGGAAAAACCTATCTTGGGTTTCTTTGAAGACAGACCCATAGTAATCTAAACTTTTATCTCTTTGATTAGCTCAGAATCCTCCAGAAATAGTTCTAAGGCATATTTCAGGCTTGCTAGTTGTAAGTGGATACAAAGGAGTAAAAGTCTTGAGAGTTCTAGAAGTGCGAAGCACTTGGTATAAAATCCCAAGTTTTATCTTATGCAGTTGGCTTTACTTGTTGCTTATTTATTACATGTAGGTCGTCTACATTAAGTATATAAGTCACAAGTTTCTGCAATTCTACTCAAAACTTCAAAGCTGAATTTAATTGTCAAACTATACTTATTTTGCCACTACTGATGTTTTCACCCGTTTATTTAATTGGTCATCAATTTATGTATATGGAATGTGTGAGTTTCACAGCTCAGAGGTGTGAAGTTGCATGTGGTTAATAAGCTAAATAATAAGATTGCAGTATATTTGCTTTCTAGCAACTTTGTTCAGTGCTTTGTTTCTGTCATGGTGCTAGGCTGTGAGCAAAATCTAACAGATAATTGTTTAGCAACTTCTGATACTGTGATCAGGCTCACTGGTTTTAAAATTATCTGTAAAAGGCATTATGGAGTCAATAGAATTGGTGCTGATTTATTCTAATATAGCTCATTGCAGGTGAAACCCTTTCTCAAGCTCTATTAATTATTTTCTGGTTTTACAAAAGGTAGCAGTGCCTATTGAAGATATGCAAAGGATACATCTGCGCTTCATGTTCCGACACAGGTCATCTCAAGAGTGTAAGTAGGGAATTCTTACTTCACAGAATTTTAACTCATTGACAGATAATCACCTGAAAATGTTTTGGTTTGTAGCTAAAGATAAAGGTGAAAAGAATTTTGCAATGGCCTACATAAGACTAATGAAGGAAGATGGAACTACTCTTCAAGATGGCACCCATGATTTATTAGTCCTAAAGGTATTGGATAATTTTTTCCTTTCTCAACTAGACAGCTTTTTCACATTGTTGTCTTTGACTGTGTTATTTTCTTAGTGCTAGAGTAATTTTATTATTTAAATAAAGATAACTATAAACAGTTTTCATCTGTGCAAAAAAATGTAATTTGTTCCATGATCAGAGAGATGTTTTCTAATAGAAGTGAGAGAGGTTACTTTTCCTGCTATTTTTATGGAAGTCTATGCTTTTGGCTTCCCATACCATAGAGGAAGTTGTGCTAAACCTGATTGTCTACTACTACTCTTGCTGAAGGAGGGAAGGTTTATGTTCATTCATTCATAATCTTTGTCAAGTGAATGATGAGAACATGTCATCTGAACTGATTGTTCATTTAAAAATGCTCTATGTAATTAATGAGATGCAAAAGTGACAGTGTCACGAATTTGGTTTGTGTGTAAAGAATGGTTTTGACTTAGACCAGAAGCAGAGCAGTGATTGTGCTGTATGAGTGTGTTGTTAATATTGGTTGTGAAATTCCATCTAATTCATTCAGGCTGAAGTGACAGCATAGATGTGAGATGCTAAACCGAGTTGACCTCGTTTATGTTCAGAAGAGAGAGAGACAGATTTTCTGACATATGTTTGCTTATTCTAGAGTTAAACACAGTAATTGTGAGCGCTAAGTGTTTTAAACAGTCCTATGTCTTGCCTCTCAAAATAAGTAGTTGGAAAATTACAAATGGTAAGCAGTATGCTTTATTTTCATTGCCTTCAGGCATTTAAATTTTTTGAGTGACTTTTGGATCAACTTTGAGACTCTTCTCACAATGTCTGGAACAGAAAGGAATGGGGAAGGAATAATTAGGCAAACTTGATAAAATAGTAAAAGTTTGTAATGCTGTTGATGTTGCCTTTTGTCTGTCTGGGTCACTTTATAGTCAGTTTTCAACCTTTCTTCTTGTTTGATAGAAAGTAAATGCTATCATTGAATCATTCATGTTCCCAGAACTTGAGAAAATTATTCTAGATTATGGGTTTTCTAACTCAGTTGTAGAGTAAGTGTGTGCCCCTGAGTCAGACCTGTCATGGATTTGTAGCTTTAAGTGACAGAGTTCTGAGTAGTTTTGTTGAAGAGAAAGTATGTTCTCTAAACAGTAAGGAATATGACGTTTATGTATCTAAAATCTGCTTTTCTGTCCTTAGTATGAATCAAAAGTTGAGACATAAAAATACGTGAGGATTGTGCTGTATAACTGGATGAAATAGAAGAGGGGAAAAATGTCTCTTGGTGCTTTTTTTGCTATTAATTTTACTGAAAAGCATAAATTCCATAATACGTGTTTCTTAGTTACTGCAGCATATAATCAAATTTATAATATAATCTTAGCATGTCCTGAAGTTTTTTATTGAAGATTCAAGTATGAAGTTATAATGAGATTACTAAATTAGTGCTGCTATTCTCTCCCTGTTCAATTCCACTTTCTATTCTTAAACTGTGCGCAGACACCAGAACTGTGTTGTCTGTATCCTGTGTACAGCCTGCAAGCTGATACTCAGTAGTCTGTTGAGTTTTCCAGCTGTTAACATTTTAATGAGAAATCTGGTCTTGCTTGTACTTGGGCACCCCTCTTAATTTCTTACTTCACCTGAGAGCACATATATTTGTAATTTCAGTCTAGCATTTTTCTGTGCATGTTCACTGCAGCCTTTCTCTCTGATTAACATTGACCCTTGAATTACCTGTATGAGCCACGTTGGGACCTGGGTGTTCTTCATCCTTTCATGCATGTGTTCAGGCCATAGAAATACTGGAGTTTTTGTTTATTTTGATACCATGTACAAAGCAACTCTGTTTTTAAATCCAGTGGTGTGAAATTTCATAAAGGGTGTCATGTTTTTCAGGGGGAAAGTAAAAAAATGGAGGATGCTAGTGCTTATTTGACACTACCTTCTACACGTCAACACATAGAAAACAAAGGAGCAGCCATAGCCAGGAACTCAAGTATTGCAGGGGGGCTTTCAGTGAGCTCACGAGATGCATTTTATATTTCAACTCTTGTTTGTTCTACGAAGTTAACTCAGAATGGTATGTATCTTCTAAATAGCTTGATGATTTAGAAAGAAGACTTTCATGTGAATGATGAATCTCATTTGAGATTTTTATGTCTGTTTATGTTTTATTAGTGGGCTTACTAGGTCTCTTGAAGTGGCGTATGAAGCCAGAGCTACTTCAAGAGAACCTGGAAAAACTCAAGATTGTGGATGGAGAAGAAGTTGTGAAGGTATATCTTTATGCAGTTATTTTAATAATAGTTATTTTCCTGTCCCTTCATGTTGTAGCAGGAAAAAATGCTTCTTAGTTTCAGAACAAAACAGAAAGTGGAGTAAGGTACAGTAAACAGGAATTGAAACAAGCCTGTCAATTGTACTTCCTTTTAGGAGTAACTTTGAGTGTAATGCTTTTACTAAATATAGTTTGCAAAAAACACATTTAAGCACCTTCATTAGAAGGAGCAAGGAGAAACACGCACTCCAACAGGGTTCTTCATAGTGTTAGCCATTATTTTCTATTTGCTAACTCTCAGACATATCTGGTTTTGGCTACTGTTAGGCTGTAGGGATTTGCAAGTCTGCTCATCAGATTCCCCTCCTTTCACAGAATTAGTTTATTATGATCCTATTATGTTTATTATTTGTTTCTTTTGATGGAAGTTTAGTGCATGCGTAGAGAATTCAGTACTGAGACTACCATTTGGAGCATTGCTTATTTAGTCAGGTGCTAAACTTTAAGTGTGAACAGAAAATGTTACTTAAAATTGGGTAGGTTATGAAGGCAGAAAAAGTAAAATCTTTTAATATTTTCCACTAACTGTGTTGGACTGTTTACTTTTTTCTATGTTAAACATTACAATTTCTCTTGCCTTCATTACAATTCTCAATGTTAATTCAGATGTTTATATCAAAGTGTGTTATATACTTAAGTGATGTAAAAATTTTGTATGTATAGTATTAATTAAAAATTGTTAAGATTTTGAGAATTGGTGGACTCCAGCATTTTCATTAGGAGGCTGTTTCATTTGTGTTACTCTTCAAATATGTTAGAAGTTACAAAAGACTAAAGATACTCTTTTTCCCTGCCAAAGAAAAGTTTGGTTACTAGATTGCTTTTCCTTGATTTAAAGTAGGCTTTCATTCTGGTCATAGAAAAGCTGAATGTTTTTTAAATCTTTATGTATGTGCAAAAATAGCAAATCTTTATCACTAAGGAACTAGGAATGCAGTTTTAGATACTTACGCCATCATTACATATTTTTAGCTTTTCCATATTATTTAAATGAAACATATTATTGATTGCTCATGTGTCTAAAGGTGTGCATTCTTAAAAATAAACTGGAGTCTGAATCTTCATGAGTATGAATAGAAGGGATGTCTCAGTCAAGGCCTTAAAAATTGTCACAAGGAGATCTATTATCTGAGAATGGACTTGTGAGATTTTCAAGCTGAGTTGGTTGCAAGTTTGTTGTTTCATTTTGTTTTATAGTTTCTCCAAGATACTCTAGATGCCCTGTTTAATATCATGATGGAACATTCCCACAATAATGAGTATGACATCCTTGTCTTTGATGCACTGGTAAGAATCAGCACTGAAGGATTTTATTTGTTAAACTGAAGAACCGTGTGATTTTGAATAAGCCATAAAGTCTTTTATTTCAAGAAATTAGGCTTAAAATATTTGCCGAACATAGAATAGAATATTGATTGTTGACTGAAAAGCAACATTTTTTAGAAACTCTGTAGTGGGTTATCAAAAATATTACAGAAGACCAATACTTACATTTAAAATGTGACTTTGAAAAATGCTAATTACTTGTTTCTGTTTAGATATATATCATAGGACTCATTGCAGATCGTAAGTTTCAACATTTTAACACTGTTTTGGAAGCATATATCCAGCAGCATTTTAGTGCAACACTGGCATACAAGTAAGTTGATTTTGTCTTCCTTTTTCTTTTTTCTGATCTCCTCCATCACATTAAAGAAAGTACTCCTAGGGGAAAAAAAGAGTTTGTGGTCTGTTGCATTTCACAGACTGATGTTGCACCAGGAGGATTTCGATGCAATGAACTGGAATGTTAGTATTTGTCATAGGATCTGATGTGAACTGGGAGCATTAGTATTTGTTAAGTGGTCTTTCCAGTGTGCAGGTGAATGGACTTTCAGGTTTATGGCACTTTTTGATTATTTCTTTTTTAAATCTTTGTAGCTTGCAGGTAATACTTAGATGGATTCACATGGATTCACAGACGAGTGTAAAAACTGTAGGATCATATAGGTTAAATTTAGTATTATATTCCTGCTCTATTTTTAAAATTCCTGCTCTATAATTAAAAGTATTAAAAGTATTACAGTAGGATAAAATTGCTTTGAGTTATGAAGACAACATCTTCAGTTAGTGCTGATCTTGGGGAAGTGCTGTACAGGACTGAAATATTTTTTTCATCTGTCTGAAGTTTTGCTATAGCAACTTAATGGGGTGGCAGATTGGAGCATAACTTTAATTTGGGCTATGAATAATAGTTGGAAGACCTTAGCTTAAAATTAATGCTTTAATCAGATACTGCTGTGGTACCAGAATTTTATACTATTTATGTGCAGTTAATTTGGAGCATGTAGCAATCTTTAATCTAGGTAGGCAGAAGTAATGTTTTATGTTACCTTGTACATGTATATTTTAAACTTCTGTGCAAGTGCTTCCAGAACTGTGGAGTTATGCTGCTGTTATGAGCCTTCAGATTACTTTCTTGCTTGTGCAGTTTAGAGTTTACTCCTAGTTTACTTAAACTCAGAGAATTTTTGCAACATGGATGAAAAAATACATGCAGTGTATTTTGTTGTGTGTGCTTGACTAAGCATAAATATTTATTTAGAATAGATAAACAAGTTGGAAAGGTTAATTAAAAAAACCCCTGGTTTTTAATTTCAGGAAATTAATGACTGTTCTGAAGACTTACTTGGATATCTCTAGCAGAGGGGAGCAGTGTGAACCCATTCTAAGAACTCTAAAAGCCCTGGAATATGTTTTCAAGTTCATTGTTAGGTCAAGGACATTATTTTCACAGTAAGTACCCAGACTGTTGCCATTTGACTAGCAGTCTAGTATCAAAAATAGAAGTAATTTATGCCAGAATAGAACTATATTTTTGGGTTTTTTACAAATAAAACACAAAAGCTGGCAACTGGCCTAACATACAAGGATTAAGGGATTCACTGTGGATTGGAAGGCAGATTTTTGAAGTTTCCTTCTCCAAAAAGTAACTTCAAGGCATGTTCAGTAGTAGCTCTTCTCAAAGGGGGATTACTCTTTATATCAGGTGTCTTGGCCTCAGTCCAGTGGATAGCCAAACATGGTGACAGATGGCTTGAAGCTCTGTGACTGTCCTTGAGATCATGGTGTTGAGCAGCTCAGACTGTACACAGAACAATGTAATTTTCAGAAATCCTTGCCACGCTGAATTTAGATTTTCAGGTCTCCAATTAAGAAATTTATAGAGAAGTAGCTATGCAATAGGTCAGTTAAACAAATGAGATGTAGTGTATCCATCTATAACTGTCACTTTCTGGTGTCAATTTCCTATTGTCAGGCTGGACACCAAAAAGAAAGTAGAGGAAAAGAATGGATTAATATGATTTCTTCCTATGAGAACAGTTGGGATTTATTATTGAACTGCTGAATTTTCAGGGAATGAGATTAGCCTTCTTTGAGACAAATATTTTAAATTAATAGAGCTTTGACAAATCTTGAGATCATTCTCATTAACTTGATGGGCTGCTTAAGAAACTAAGATGTTTTGTTAAAAGGTAAAAGATGTTACAAAGTGAAATTTGTGTGGAAAAGTGATGAATTAGTGACTTCTGATGTTAGATGTAGAACAGTAGACTTTTTTTAATCTTGTTGTCAGGGAGATACATTGACGATAACCCAAGTTCTGCTTTAATTTGCATTCATTCAGTCCTGATTCCTGCTGAAGTAAGAGATGTAATTAAAGCAATTTTTTTTTTTACTCCAGTCTTGCAGCTGTTTGTTCAGTGACTGTGTTTTGTAGAAAGGTCACAAGCATTGGCCAAAGGTTTCCATAATGCAGACTCTGAAAACATGAGATGTTTTTATTTGCCTAAGGTTGTTTTTAGTAGTGAAATTTATATATGCTCTTGTGCTGGAATTATTTCCAAAGGAAGTGATTAGTCATCTGGTTAAATTTGCTTTCACAAAGACTGAGTTTCATGGAAACTTAACACAGAAAATTTGCTCTAATTTGAAGTTAGATGACAGGTCAGGAGATGCAATTATTATTCTACCTGGCTTATATTACTCCTCCTGTAAATTTAAAAACCATGATCGATACGTGTTGTGTGATGTTTCTGCCTCTCTCCTTTCCTCACAGGTTTAATGAAGAAAGCTTCAAATTTCTACTTGCATTAAAAAAAATAGGTCTTAAAAAACTTCATTTGCTTTTGTAATGATGTTGTATAATCAATAAAAGCTGCATCAGGGCATTAACCAACTGAATTTAATAAATGTACAGAGATAGTCCCATTGTTGCAACTTACATGTACCTCGTTCTCATGAAAAAACAAATTTAAACAGCCCCTGCAATCTCCAGTATGATTAAAAATGAATTGAATAATTTAAAGCTCCTAAAATACCACTTGATAACTAATAAGATAAAAGATAATGAATAATTACATAAGTGTGCTTGTACTAAAACTTAATTGAATTAAAATGCCTTGCATGTCCTATTTTTTTCACATCTGAGCATGCATTTCTTTTTGTGCAGCTATGACACCTACACTTTCTTAGTAGCTTGTTTTTCTCGGACTTCTCACAGTATTTAGTATTAATAGCTGGTATGAACAATATAGGAGAGAATCTGAAATATTTGACCTTTAGGGCAAAGAATGAAGAAAGATTGTCTTGATTTTAATTTAAATACACTTTTTACTTCTAAGCACAAAGTAGGGACTTGTTTGAAGATCAGACTGGTAGCAGGGGGCAGTGAAAATAGCTGTTTGAAGAAGTGTCAATAGACAGTAGAGAAAAGAAGCACAGTGGTAATACATGAGAAATATCCTAGAGTAGCTTAGCAGCTTTGGAAAGAAATCGTGATTTTTTTTCTTTGCTTATAAGTAATTTTGAAAGTTAAAAGATTTATTGGTAAACTCACATATGAAAATTTTCACTCTTTAGAAGTGTTTTTAAAAGAAATAAAAGTACTTCAGTTGTGGACAAGATGATAAATTTTTATAAATAGTAATGGTAAGATATAAAATAGATCAACTTAAAAATGATTATTTTTAGGTATTACTGTATCTGATACATTTAGAACTGGAACTTTCTGATTCTGAAAGGATATCAATGATAATCTCTCAACAGATTATATGAAGGCAAAGAACAAACAGAATTTGAAGAATCTATGAGGAGACTCTTTGAATCCATCAACAATTTGATGAAAAGCCAACATAAAACTGCCATTTTGTTGCAGGTTGGTGAGTGCCTGGAAACAAGTTGTATTTTATATGTTGTATGGTCTTGTTTTGTCAGTCATGGTAGCTTTTATGATGATCAGTATGTTTTTCTGTGATTGTTTGGAGAAAACATCCATTGTGATACTTGAGACTGCTGCTCTGGTAAGTGAATATTAAGTTGAATGTAACAGGCCAGAATAATGGAGATAATTTTTGTATTGGGTAAGATAAGGAGGCAAGAGGTAGAAATAAAGTACTCTGTCTCTATCTAAAAGCAACTATAATTTCTTCCCCCTGAGCTCCCATATTAAGTTTTGGGATGACTGTTAAACCACATGGTAGTATGAAGTAAATTTTGCAGATAAGGGGACAGATGGTTATCAGAGATACTACAAAAATGTAGGACTCCATAGGGACCATATTTTGCATGCTCAGACAGGAAAATTCACAAGAGTCTACTGGAAAAATAGGGAAATACTCAGGATATCAAAGCAGCCTGTGATCTGTCACATCTGTAATTATCATTGACGTGACTTTAAGTGGAACATAGATTGGTAAGATCAATTGAATGAGTTTAAGTGGATTACACTATGAAGATATCAAAGAAAAATTTAGGAGCCCTGAAGAAAGTTGAAGTAATTGAGTTTCTCATGATGTTGGAACTTGAAATTAATTATTTTACAGAGCTTTGAAATGTGAATTTGTATTTCTTATTCACATTGGTTGTCCAAATACCTATGAGGTTTTCCTTTGAAAGATTTGAAATATTTTGAAACCAGAAATGTCTCTGCTAATGAATTTATTTTTTTTTTTAACTTGGAATTCAGTACTTTAGTTAGTGTTAATTTCCCAGTCATTTCTGATAGCAATCATACTGAGACTTGTGATGAATATTAATTCAGTCAGGAAAAGTTTGTTTATAAAATTGTGTCATATAAAACAGCCTAGTCAGTGCCGGAAGCATTTTATTCTTTCAGTTTAAATTTATCTTTTGAGTGTAATTTTACTTCCTGATCTCTTCCATGCTGCCTAAGTAGACAAAAAGTTAAAAAATCTAGCATTTTCATCTTTTGTTCTAAAGCTGGCTGAAGTAGATAGATGCTTTGACTTCATTTACTTTGAGAAGGATTGATGTCGTCTGGGTTTGTTTTGTAGTACTGTTTATATAAGCTTGGAACAGCTGAAGATTGAACAATTACTGTATTTTGATAAATTGGAAATTTATGTGTAAGTTTAAATTAGCTTTTTTTTTTTTTTTACTTAAGGAATAGGTGAAGCTGTTTTTGGTTAAGGATCCAGACAGAATCCTTCATTTTCAACATAGCACTGCATTAGGATTATAATCTCATTATCCTAACTTGGCTGATGTTTGAACTGGAGAATGACTTGGTTTTAGGTCCTAGGATGTCACTTGTCAAGAGATTATACCTGAAATGTTATAAAGTGACTAGTATCCATAGCAGTGTGAAAGCACGGGGTAAGGGTTCCTCATTTTAGAAGGCTTTTTTGCATTTTTTTTCTTGTAATTACTTAAAAATATTGTTTCAGAACTGTCATAATACTGTCTTATTGGTATTGGTACTGGTCTTTCTAGATGTTGGACTTAATCTTTTTTTTTCATTCATTCTGCCTGTCTGCAGCTCTGTTTCAGTTGTCAGTTGCTTTTCTGCAGCCATTGTGGATGAATTTTTGTAGTCTTATAGATAGTTTTTCCTAAAATCTGTATTTCTGAGAATAGACTTCTTGACATTTGGATGGAAATTTCCACTGTCTGCAAATGTTTTGTTTAAGGTTGAATCTAGGGGTAAGGGAGTATGGGGAGGTATTAATATCTTCTTTTTCTTAGCTCTGGGCAAGAGACGTCACTTTTCTGCAGATGTATTTTGGGTTCCTGTAAATCAGCATCTATTTTGGGGAAGGAAAACATGATTAGTTATTTTAAAAATTTAGATTATGTGTTTTTATAAGGTCATATTATTCATGTCTGTTTTGTAGTCTGCATGTGTCCTTTCATTGTCAGGCTTGTGCTCCCAACAGTAAATAACAAATCAACCTGCTGCTTCTTTTCAAAAAACAGTTCTGTCCCCAAGTTGACACATCACATCTGACCTGCAGATGGTCTTGTCTGTTGCAAATGTCAGCTATACCCAGCACTGGTTATACAGAGTGATACTCCCAACTCTGTGCATATTTTCAGAAACCTTATATGGCATTTTCTCAAGGTTGTTGAAATGTAAGATGAAATGTCTATGACATAGAAAAATACAAAAATAATTCAATATAAAGATGCTACAGATCCCCTCTGGTTTGTTCTCACACATTTTTGACCCATCTGTACTGCTGCATTAGATTCTAAGAACTTAACTGTCCAGAGATGTGTAGATTGCTTACTGGGGAGTAAGACTAGGAAGTAGCTACCAGTGATAACTACAAAGTGCTGCTTTTGTTGTGATGTACAGTAGGGAATGGTATAGTAAGTTGTTAAAGTTGCCTTGATAGCAAATAGAATTAGACTGAGATACAGAACATCAGTGGTTTCTTAGAACTTTTTTTCATCTCATGGGTACTTAAATTTCATGAATATGTATAAAGTAATATTGCAAAGGAGGGCATCTAAGAAAATAAGCTTGGTCAGGAGAAAATGTTAGAATTAAATTTAACAGTGTATTGTATATTCTATAATTGTCTGCAACGCTCTGGATTTATCTCTATCTCACTTAAAAAAATTAATCTCTAAGGTCTGAAGAATGCAGAACATCTTGTACTGCTTACTAGGAGATTTTTATGACTTCATTAAGGGCAGTGCTCAGTGGTGTCCATAGTGTATCATTTGAAGCAATTATTGCAAATGAAACTTGGGAGTTTGAAAGAATAGAAGGGATATGCTTGTGGTTGTGCTTCAGTTGGTACTAGAGATCTGCAGAGAAATGGTAGCTATAGCCTTCTCATTTCTTTCTTCATAGAAGTGCCAGATAGGGAAATTATGGGAGGGCCAATGACAGCAGTAGACACAATGTCAGGGGAGAACTGCTTGAAGTAGTTTGTGGCCACTGTGGGCCTGTCTTTTATCAGACATCTTGCACAGCAAATGTGAAAATGCTATTAGCAAGATGGCATTCAGGTTTTAATTTGAAATAAGAATAGGGAAACCAACTGAATGAATAACTATTCCTAGATGTTGTTTCTTTTGTCAGTCAGTGACTGCACAGCCTCTTTACACAGTTTTGAATTTCCTTGAAAAGGACATACTGTACAGTACCTAGTGAAGTAGGAAGATGGAATGGAAGGAATATACTGATGTCATATTGCACTCCTATGTCTGTGTGGCCAGATTTTCCTTTCTGACAAATTGTTTAACACTTTACAAAAATACTTTTAAAACTGTGGAATACTTTTGCATGGGATTTATTACATCTCTTAGCTGGGAAGTTTGGCATATCCTTTTGGATATGTAATGTATTTGAGAAATACTAGCTTATTAATGGAAAGATAAGTCATGGGTTGATGGTTGAATCATTGTAGGCAGCTGCAGGTGGTTGGTTAAGGAGGTGATACTCCTTTTAATTATTTTAGAAAGTGTAGCTTTAGAGTGGAGAGATGACTTATCTGGATTTCTGCTTGCTTCATGGCCCATGTGGATGTACTATGTAGTCCAAATTTGTATTGTTTTGTGTGCATCTGTTTCAGTGGTGTGTTCTGTATTCATTTTATGTTGTTTATGCAGATAAACATACAAACAAAACTAACACAATCTATGAATTCAGGTTGCTGCCTTGAAGTATATACCATCAGTTCTTCAGGATGTTGAAATGGTCTTTGATGCCAAGTTACTGAGGTGAGCTGCTTTTGAATGTGTAGTAGCAGTATCATGTGGTACATACAGTGTGTTGCTGCTGTCAACAATCAGTTCTTATTGATCAGTTGAAGTCAACAAAGCTATGCCAGTTTGCACTGGTCAAGGCAGTGGTGGACCTCTGGGCATATGTTTTTAATGAGGAACTCTCATCTGACTTAGGTTATGAAGGTAAATTCATTGTGATGGCCTAATACTTTAGCAGTAATTCAATGAGTAAAATCAATAAGAAGAAGAATACATCTTTCTTCCCCCCTCTCCTTTCCCCTCCCCTGAATAAACTCTGTTGCAGAAAAGCGAAGCAAATCTGATTCGTGCTGTTTGAAAGATTTTTCTTTATTTGTCAGAAAAAGAAAAATTGCCTTTACCACACTGAAGTATCTTTATTGCATTGAAAACAATGGGAAGTAATAAACATTTGTAAAAGTTGTAAAAATCTAGTTCATCCTCATCTTGTTTCTCTTGAAACTTTTCTTTCTAACCTGCTGTTGGTCTCTTGTCTGTGCTTGTGATGGGATAAATAAATGTGTCTTAAAAAGAAACAGATGTTTAGAAAGATATTATCTACTGCTCCTTCTGTCTTTATTAAGAAATGATGAATTCATCTGTCTGATATTTATGACACTTTTCCTTTACATGCAGCCAACTACTGTATGAGTTTTATACTTGCATTCCACCTGCCAAACTACAGAAGCAGAAAGTGCAGTCCATGAAGGAAATAGTATGCAGCAACCTTTTTAAAAAACAAGGTAAATGCTAAATGTCCTTAAGGCTTAAAATAAGTATGAAAATGTTGACAGACTTATGTTTTGGGCAGTTCATGTTTGAAATTGAGTAAAACTAATACTAAAAGATTGTGAATGCCAGAAGTATGACATGTGTATGTGATTTGCCTGTGGACAAAGTGGCTATAATGCAAAAAGTCTGATTTCCTAAGAGCAAGGAACAGGTGATTCTAAGATGAACAGTTCTGCAGGGTTTTTCTGGTGTGATACGGTGGTTAGATGGATGGAGCTACACATATCCTTTTAACACATTTCTAAGCTCTGGGGTGAAGTAGGACATGAACCTTGTGAACAGAATTTTATAACATCTCTGCCTGGTCAGAGGGGAAGAAAGTCTGATTGTGCTGTAGTCTTAAATTTATACATTGAAGAAAAAATAATATTCTCTCTATGTTGTTTTTTTGGTAGTATCAAGCAGTTGGCAGCAAAACCAAGTAGCTTAGACCAAAAAGGCAACATACAATACTTAAACTGAGTGCCATCTTAGCTTTTTTGCTCTAGATCCTGTAAAAGAAAATTGGTCATTACAATCTGAACTTGTACCAGTTAAAATGTACCACCCAACTTGCCCTAACATAATTAACAGCAGCAAATCAACCTTTGGTGTAGTTATAAAGAGTATTCTATCTAGCTGACATTTTATGATTATTTGGTTTTGTGTTTTGTTAAGGAAACAAAATGGAATACTTGGAATTAATCTTCGAGTTGTAATTACCATGGAGGAAAATCCACTACTTGTAGGCACTGAAGAGAGTGAAAAAAACAAAACACAATTAACTATCTTTGATACAGTAGTATGAAATGTTTCTGCACTGTGCTGTTGTAATACTGTGCACAGCAAATAGCAAACAAGTCATTTTTCTTGTGCGTTGTCATGGTTTAAAATAGAAAATTCCAGAGATGCTTTTTCCCTCTACATTAAATACAATTGATTCTGAAATGAATTGGGTAGAGAACCAACTCTGTTTGTAGGGTGTAAACAGTGCCTGATTCATTACTCCAAGCAATGAGGAAGAAGGTAATTTACAAGAATGAAAGCATGTGCAGTCTTTTGCAGCATAGGCTGCAGCATTGTAATTAAGGTAAGATTGCCAACAGTATCATTTACTAAAGTTCATATTTATCTAGAACAGGTAGTGTTTTTCCCTGCCTTGAATATGGATTATATTTAACTACATTGCTAATTACAGTGAAGTCTATTAATTTGCTGTGTTTCAAATTACCATTTTCCCTTCAGGCTTTAGTCTTTACTCTTTCTATGTAGTTCATTACAGTTCCAGTTCAATTAATTTAATTCTGTTCCCAGTGAGATTGTTGTTATGATTTAATTGGATTTCATATGTTACAGATTCAGAAAATTGTAGGGGCTGGAAAAGACCATCAGAGATCATGTAGTCCAACCCCTTGCTATTGGCATTATGGTTCCTTTAGCTGTTGATGTTCAGTCTTTTCTGTGGAAGGAGACTTTTGAGAATGTTCAAGAAAATATGTCTTAAAAAATTAAGTTAAAAAGCTAGTGAAATGTGTTTTTTTCTTAAATAAGCTATGTGTGAACATCAAGCTGCAGGCCTTGAGTTTAAGCTGAATTTATTTATACTTACTCCCAGACATTCAAAAGTTTTCACTGTAGGAATGGAACAGAGTGCTTTTGTCAGTCAGGATGCACAGTTTGGTTGGCTGCTACTGGAACTGATCTTCAAAAGCCTCACAGTGCTACAGGACTTTTACAAGCCTTTAAATTACATTGACAGAGGTTTTTGATGCATCGATTTCTTGTTCCTGCTCAGTAACTATGATATAGCTTAGAGGGGTTGGGTAACTCAGGAGTTTTGGAGTGGCTAAATGAAGAAGACTCATGCTTTCAACTGCTTGTGCACTTTCATCATCATGTTTAGAAGCTTTTTAAGGGGGAAGCATGAGCTCATACCTAGACATTTATCCTGATTTGTCTTCAGGCTGTGTTACGTCCCTCTTGACCAGAGGATAAGAAGTAATTTTTGACACTTTCCTTGTAATCACTTGACAATTAATTATTTCAAAATATGAGAGGGAACAATATGTTTGTCTTGTACTGTTTAAGTATCCCTCGTGGGATTTCAGAGTCCCATTTATGATGTAAGAAACTGTCTGCTGTCATACATCTTTCTGTTTGCATAGTGGTATTTAATGGGTTATTCTTTCCTCATGAAATTCTCTGTTGGACATCCAAATAAATTTGCTTCATTTCCACTTAAAATGTGTTTTGATGCATCACTGGATTTTTTTAGAAAAATCTATTTTCAAATTCTCTGTCTCTATTTTTGAGATCACCAAATGAAGACAATTGTTTAAAAATTGCACGTAATTTTTGTAGAGCTTGCAGTATTTGAAGCTAGATTTTTGTTCTAAGCTGACCATGAATTAATTGAATCAAATTCTGTTTGTAGTGAATAGCAAAGGCTTGAACATTTGATAAAATGTGTATGTATGCCCTCTGCTGCTTTTGAGTTTGTATCCTCTAGAGATCCACTCCTGGTTAAGAGTTTGTGCTGTGGCAGTACACTGAGAAAGCTACTGCAAAGAATATAAACCCTAAGTAGGTCACACAGATGGTCACTGGCAGGGGTGGGAATAGAGTTTCAGTCTCTTGGCTTGAAATCCGGGTCCTCGGCTGGCTACTGCATGTTCAGCATATGCAAACCACTTGCTGATTTTGAAAGAGCAGCAGCAAGAGACATATGTTAGCAGCAGGGCTTAGTTTGCCAGATGCCTATAGATATCCTGAGGCTACAGTAATTTATTTTTTTCCCCTAACTTCAGAACTGTTCCTGTTGTACTGGTGCTTGAACAAGGTCTGTACTTGCACACACCCCTAATGAAACAGGTTTCCTAATATTCTTGTGTACTTTACTGAGTTTACTTATGAAATATTCTCATTCTGTCATTTCGCTGCTTGAAAAGTGTTGCTACTTAGTGTGTTGGTGATGCAGAAGGACAAAATTTACATCAGATCTGTTACTTAGGATTAAGTAATGCACGTGTGAAGGTGTTCTTAACCTGTAGATATGCTCTTCAGGTGGGAACAGCATGTATTCTGCCGTGTTTTGCCTTGCTGGCCATCTGTGCTGTGGCATTAATGCTATACCTGTTCTGTATCTAACCTGACTCTAAGTCTGTATTCAGGTGACACCTATATTCTTCCCAAATGGTCATGCCAGTTTTTAAGTGGGCATGAAGCCATCCTAGCAGACGGCTATGACTGCTGGCGTGACAGAGAATCAAGAGGAGTGTTCCCTAAGGGAGACAAAAGTGTTGTTAAATCTTTATTATCATTTTGGCTGCATGTAAGAGTCAGCCAGGAATGAAGCCCATCTGTGTTTTTTGCTGAAGGAGACCCAAATGTCTCTTTTTAATGACATTATTGCATTAATTACTTAGAGTTTGAATTTCACCTACCTAATACAAAGGAAAGAATTACGATTCTATGACTCTAGGTATTCTCTGAAGCACAGTAAGGTCAATAGAGGAGTCAAAAAGCCAACTCAAAACCAAAAACACACAAGTCCTTAATTTTTATGAGAATGACTGTACCTATCCTTATTCAGGAAGGTGTTGCCAGAGAAATCTGAGAAGTGCAATGGATTTTGGTCTTTTCCCTCCATAACAGAGAGGTTTCATATTTTGTATGTAAGGTTTTATTGGGATTTTTAGAGATGAAAGGGTGTAAGTTCAATTTTATATTAATACTAGTCCACCTGCAGGCCCAGGTTGAGACCAGGGCTTGCTTGCCACACATGCTAGTCATATACTTTGTATGTATCCATCAGGATATTGTGGAATTGCATCCCCATACAGGAGGACTTTAACTGGAAGGAATCCTATGGAACTCAATTTTAATTTTTGAGATTTTAACTGGAAGGGATCTTGCAAAACTCAGTCTTTGTTTTCTAAGATTGTTGCCTCTTATTTATGAGTAATATCCTAGAAGTACTTTATTTGGCTTTACTAGACATTAAATAATTCTTCTATATAGCCTAAATTCGCCAGCTGAATTTATCTAGCAGCCAGTTTTTTATAAACTGCAGTCATGTAGCCTTAAACTCAAAATAATTTATATGAAAAATACAGTTTGCTTATAAAAAGAAGTGTTGAACAGTTTTTCCATTAATTCTACTTGTGAGTTTTGTTTGGCTTTTTTAATGAAAACTTGCAGCTATATCCAGCTAAACAATCTTTGAATTTCCAAGTGGCTTGACACTTCAACATTATTCCCATCTGAAAATGCACTGTAAATAATCATCTGTGTGTATCAAATCCTTTTAATAGAGTCTTTATGTGTCAAATATGGATCAAATTTTAATCTATAATGCCAAGGACAACTGGGAGTAATGACAATTACAGAGTAATTAGCTCTTAAAACTAGTGGGCATCAATTTTACCTGCTGTCCTCTCAATAGAATAGGAAAACTGTCTGTGCAAGAATCCCAGATTTCATAGTGTTTTAGTAGTATAGTATGGCTTTATGCAGCAAAAATATTGTGTCAAGGACTTATTTCTACCAAGATACATGTGCATGTGATTTTTATTAGTTATAGACAGCAAGGAGAATTCTGAATTGTGGTAGGACAAGTTTAAAATGGCCTCTGGAACTCTGCTGTATTAACTTTTAAACTCAGTAAAATTTACTTTCGCTCCTTTTTAATGTGTCCAGTGCAACTTGTGACTCATTATTGGTCACAGTGGGTATCACTGGTATGTGAAGTCAGATTTGATTTAGTTATTAATATACACATAATACCTACTTTGAAGTCTTAGCTTTTTTCTTTATCAGTGCAAATTTAAAATGTACTTCAGCTGAAATACAGAGCAGTGACTCAATTCAGCCTAGTCTCTTGATTTAGTTTTGAAATACAGCTCATTAAGTACAGCTTTTTATTATGATTTATTACCCAGTTGCTTTTCTGTAGCTTTAAAGCTGCCCAAAGAGAATTTTTATCTTTGGTAACTGTCAGAAATTTCAAGGGAGATCTTAGTGATATAAAAATTGATCAGGATGTTATTTTTGAGGAAAGAGGGCAACAGAGTGTGTTTATCCTGGAGGATGTTGAAACTGATGTGCATATAGCATTCCATCCTCTCTGTAAATGGGGAAAATTGGCTGAGATGTTGTGTTATTTGATGGGACTTTGAACCTTGTGGTTAGGAACAGGCCTGTTAGCATAGCAGTCCCTACTGATTTTTTTTTAAAGGCACTATTTTTAAGAAGAGTAGTTATGAGGAAACAGTTGCCAGCTAAATTTCTTACATGCTGTTGATTTGGAATCAATATTATGATGTGATTGTAGATTACTAAACAGTTGAATGTCTTAATCGAAATACTTCCATCTACATGTATTAATTGCTACTGTGTCTGTTGCAGAATGTTTCCGTAATTGTTAAGCATCCTGATAAAAAGTGCAGTTTGTACACAGCAGGTTTAGAGCAGAGAGCTTTTGACACAAAATTTTGCCACAAGCAGACACATATATGTAACTGCAGGTGAATGCAGTGGTACTGTATGTAGATGAGCTTTATTACCTATCATTTAAGTGGCTGAGCCCACAGTGTTATAGGAATGATGGGGAGTTTAGCCTGTGATTAGTCATTCCTTCAGCATATTTTACATTTGGTTAGAGACTGTGAGAAAGAAGACAGAAATGAGGTGGCAAGTAGGTGTTAGAAAAGAGTGGTGTTCTAAAGAATAACAAGCCACATTTTCATTTTTGTTCACACTATTTAAGAAGTTTTCTAGTTTTCTATTATTTTTTCCAAAGCTGTTGTATGTGGTATTGGTAGGAAATATTGCCCATTTGGTGATACAAAGAGTTCAGGCAGACCAGAACGTTAAGCAACACACAATCAGTTGAGTGGAACTGAATAAGAAATTCAGCTCACTGTCTGCAACTATTATACTTTTATAATTCTGTACAAATTTGCTTGTGAGATAGAACCTTTGAAGCTACATCTAGCCCTGTTTTTTTCCTAGGTTATTTTCATAAATATTAAGAATCTTTGAAGTGTCTTCTCCCCGTTCTTCATGTTGTTGTGTTGTATTCTTTAATCATGAGGCACTGTACAAAGGAGTTGCTACTTAAATCACTTACTGCATGTATCATTAAATGAGAAAAAATAGTCTTCTAGGTGTTTTATTCCTACACAGGGCTTGCCTTCATTTAAGTGTTTTCTGAATTGTGCATCTGGTAGTGCCATAATTTTCTCCAAGCACCTCTGTCTTAAGAAATCAGTGTACATACGGAATTGAAATCTAACTTAGTGCTTGTGTCAGCTTCCTTAGATTTAAGAAGGGGTCACTGTATGCTTAACTCTCACAGCTTTGCTGCACCTTTCATTAGAATATTTTCCTTGTTTGTATTCCATTATAAGCTGTGTTTCAGAATGATACACATAGAGCAATGCTGTTCAGAATGAAAGCTTTAAGTAGTTTAGTATTTTTCTTGCATTACATTCTGTTACTACTTAAACATAGGTGATTTGTATGTAAAGTGAATAATTTCACTCAAAGTTTTTGCAACAAGCTATACAGCCTTCAAAATTTAACCAAAACAAATAATTTTTATTAATTTTTTTTTCCCCATACATGAGAAATGCTGTTGACTTAAAAACAAACCATACATGTTTAGAACTGTCCCTGAGGCATGATTGTGAACTGGACAACTCCATCTTATAAAGTACTGTCACTGTTAAATCAGGTTGTGTTGCACTGTTTGAAGGAGGGTTTATTCTCAAGTTGTATTTGATTTGCTTCTGTTCTTAAGGTATTTTGCTTTCTTTCAGAATGCAGGGACATTTTGCTTCCCGTGATTACAAAAGAGCTGAAGGAATTACTGGAACAGAAGGATGATCAGCAGCTCCAGCTCCAAGAGAAGAAGTACTGTGTTGAATTACTCAACAGCATCCTGGAGGTTCTCAGCTACCAAGATGCTGTAAGTACTGATGATGATGGAGATGGCCCAAGTCTGTGGTAATCCTGAGCTGATTAGGTAGTTAATTATTGATGCTGATGAATCTCAGTTAAATTTTTAATACAGGTCAGTCGCAAATTGAACTTTTCTCCTATTTATCATGAACTTAAGTTAAAAGGCAGTTATTAAAGGCGGAGTACTGAAATCTTTGCTTTTTTTTTTCCTGTTTCTCAATTTTATTTTCTTTAGTCAGCTGCTATAAAGCACCACAGAATTAAGAAAGTAGTGAGGTTGCTGTGTCTTTTTTCCTAGCAAAAATTTAGGCACTTCTGTTTTTGACTGGAGAAGTTCAATGGAACAAACATACTCAAATGAGTTAGAGTATTATGACACCAAGCTGAGCATCAGTGTGTTTGATGACACCAACATGAGAGGTGCAGCTGACATGCCTGAGGAATGGGATACCATTCAGAGGGACCTGGAGAAGCTGAAGTGGCCTCATGAGAACATCATGAGGTTCCACAAGGCCAAGTGCAGGGTCATGCTCCTGGGTCAGGCTGTGTTCATTTTCTAGCTTTACAGTTGCAGTCCTGAGTAATGGTAGCTGGAATGTCAAAGACTTGTTAGTGCCTGCTGTAAAGATGGGTTTGTAGCTCATGTTTGTGTGAATGAGAACTTTGCTATCTGCAGAATATCATGAAGTTGAATTCCTGTTGCTTATGTATGCATATATATATGTGTATCCCCATGAAGTCTGGAAAATGTTCTGTAAGTGCTAACTTGTCCAGTTTCCAAGAGTAGGAACTGATAGATCCAGAATGATGTAGAGAAAGACTGTTTTCCAGAGAAAAAATGTTTGAAAACATGTTTTTTTTAAAAAAAAGGCATTCTGTCTTTTTTATTTTCCAAAAAGTTTTTCAAAATTTTTCAAAAGATATGCCTTATTCATGTTTTAGTAGTGTAACTCTTGTCACAGACCCAGTTACTAGGTAAAGTTCTTGATAATAAGTACTTTTGTTCATTAAAAAAACTCTTATAAGTTTTGTTTTAGTGGAAAATATAAATTTTTAAGTCTTTGTTTCAATAAATTCCATGTTTGAGAGGTTTGTAACTGCTGGTTTTAGACAGTTCTAGAAGTGTATTAATGTACATATGGCTAAGGATATAAAACCAATTAGACAAACGCTGTAGGTTTCATTTGGGAGCAGTTTTGTTTGAAAACTGCTTGGCTGGTGTGATGCTGTTAAGAGCTTTTGAAAAGCCCTTAATTCTTTTTCTTTCAAATCTTCTCCCTTGATACACAGGAATATTTAGCTATATTTAAAATCAAGTTAACTTTACTGTTGTGGAGAGTGTTATGTTTAATAATAGGATTTTTTGGGTTTTGGTTTTCTCCTTTTTCACCCATTGGCATCTGTTTAAACACAACTGGACATGAAAGGTTTGGTGTCTGATTGTACTATTCATAGGTTTGGATTTCGCTAAATCCAATCCAATTAATCCAATTATAATTATGTAACCTATATAGAATGATGTTGCTTAAAGGCATGTAGTGCATTCTTCATTGTACTTACATGGTTAGATGTGATGATAAACTTCTCTTGGAATCTAAAATCTTGTTTGAGACTACAAGTGGAAGTGAGACCTATAATTTTTTCCTATTCTGTATAAAGTCAGAAATGGCCAGCAGATGTGTTAACCTCTTGATTATATTAGCAAACCAGTCTTTAAGATTTTAGAGAAGATGTTAATTTTGCACATGTTCTCATTCAAGGCTACATTGAGACTAAAATAGTAATAGCAAGTAAATGGCTAGATGTGAGGAAGGTCTCTCTTGCAAGGGATGCTGGTGTGATTCAGGTTAAGCAATACAGGAGAAAGAAAGGAGAGTCAGAAGCAGTTTCTCTTCAGGTGGCTTTGGAACATAGTCCCCTAAAATGCAAAGAAACTACCCTGAGATTTGTGTTACTATTTTCCTCAATTACATGTTACCAGAGTTTTGTTATTAAGTTATAGGCTACTGGGTTACCAAGAAAACATGAGCCTCTTGAATGAGGGGTGGGAAGTGACTATTTGTAACAAGAGCTGGTTATGGGATAGATAGAACTAAAACTGGACTGTGCTACTTGAAATTAGTATTTCACTGAAACTGCTGTGACTAAGGAGCAGTGTGAGCAAGGAGAATTACTGCTGTTTTGATAGGGTGGTTAGATTATACAGCTTCACTGTCAATGTGGAAATAATGGAGTTTTCCTTTCTTTTACAAGATACGGGTTTAATACCAAAACTGTTTATTCTTTTTTTCATATATAGGCATCAACTTACCATCATATTCAAGAAATAATGATACAGTTGTTACGCACTGTGAACCGAAGTGTTATTACAATGGGACGAGATGATCCCTTAATTGTGAGTAATATTTCAATGTATTTATCATGCTTTGAAAGTAATTTTACAATTTTCTTGAAAAATGTAAATATGGTATTTGTGGAATATTTGTGGATGGTTTCAGATTTAAAACAGAAGGTCTAGAGCTTTGCTTTTTTCACCTAAGTGTAACAGTGAAGAGTCTTTTGCAGTGCAGTAGAGTACTGTGAGATTTATGCATTCTTTCCAAAACCAAGCATGAAACAAAGTAAACTGGTGTTTGCAAAAAGCATGTTTTACAAGGCTGCATGAGGGGCACACTTTAGCACACTGTAAATAGTGTTTCTACTAGAGTGAAATTGTCTGAGTGATAGGAAAGAAACAGAAAAAATACACTATCCTGATTAGGTTATAGAAGTAGTTGTTGGATGCTCTGTTTCTCCCAGTTTTGCCACATACTGCCATACTTCTTAATGGTTTTGAGTTGCTGTGGGCTGGCTGCTGTTACTGGCTTTGTTACTGAAGGCAGAAGTTGATACCCTTGGTGTACAGGGAAAATTCCTGGCACAGAGCACTCACTGGAGATTGTTGTGGAGGTTCCATGCTCTGAAAGTTATATTCAAGGATGGATTATACAATTTATTCAGATTTAAGTACATATCTCTTGATTTAGGCTATTTGTGAGAATGTTAGCAAGCTGTGTTCAGTGGGGCTATGGGACTTTATCTTCAGGCTACGGGCATAAGAGAAGAATATGAATTTTTTTAGTCTTTGGAGATTTAAGTTGTTCTGCAAAATCATGAGCAGCATTTATTTGATTGTTTTGGCTACAAGGGCTACATTGCTTGTGTTCCAAAATGCACTGTGTTTCCTTGCTTGTTTCTCTTAGAAAACTAAAATAGCACTTTTAGATCATCATCAGTCAGAGCATGTGTGGCTCCTAATTGTTATGACTAATCACTGAGATTTTCAGAGGAGATGTTTGCCAGTTGGTTCAAAGTGCCTGGTGGTACACCTGCAGGTTCCAGACGTCGTGGATGTGTGACAGAAGTGTGACTTGCTGCTGGTCTGTGTGTAACCCTCTAGCATCTGTACATGGTGAGAATAGGAAGAGGTTTTGAATGAAGACTCAGGGAACCTTATGGTTCTCTAATGGTTTTGAAAATAATTTCTATTCTTTCCACAATAGCATAATGTGAATATCAGAAATGATGTAATGAATCCATTAAGGACTGTGTATGGACACGATAAGCTGTCAATGAAGAAGCAAATTTAAATTGTAATGAAATTGCCAAGAGGATCCTTATCATTAGGAAACATCAGGAAATCATTAGGAAACAAGCTGGTTACAGTCAGTTGAAATGGCTTGGAAAATCTGTTTGATTTTCCTTTTTTCTCTTATCTACTGTAATTTGTTTAACTGTTGTTATCTAGAAATACAAAATGCTTTGTGAATTTTGAAATACAGCTGTCTGAATGCTAATAATGCTCCTAAGTGCCTATGTGTATCTGTACATTGGGCATACTAGAGGTTTTTTCAAAGCAGAATCCCAAAAAATTACAAAGAATTCTTCTAGAGCTGAGGCAAGATCTCTGAGCAGAGTAGGCTCTTACATTTGAAGAAATGGTAATGAATGAAATAGCCTTTCACATTCAGAAAGAACAGGCAAAATAAGCTCCTTATGTGCTCTGTGCTCTGCCTTTAGTTCACACAGTTAATTTTTAGGTTTGCTTTGAGAGATTTCAAGGTGGACAAAAGTGTTGAAAGCCCAAGTGATTGATCTTCTAAGACATGAGGTAGTCAGTCAGCAGTTATGGCCTTGTGCAGAATGCTTAGATGAGCTGAAGTTGCTGGAAATATGAGGAACTCCACAGATAGCATTGGGACAGGTGCAGTCAGACTGTGTGGCTGATGCTCTGTGAATGAGAGTGACATTTCTAATTGGACTACATCTGTTATTTGCTTGCAGGGGAACAGAAGGTTGCAATTGAGATTCTTAAATCTGTTACTATGTTACTGAATATTGCAAGTGTTTTTATCATCTTCTGTCTAATTTCCTACCATTTGAAAATGGTGTGAAAAGCAGTGCTAATATGATTACCATTTACAAGACCTGTAATTCCTTAGAAGTTCCCATGCCTTACATCTAATAGAGTACTGTATGTTATTTATGTTTTTTGCTTTCAGTCAGGGAGAAGGAGGTGAATGTTGATATTCAGGAGTCCTTTCCACAGTCTTTTAGCTTATTGGCAGAGGAGGAGTTAAAAGGATTTTGGGTTACAGTTGCCTTTTATCTTTTCTTGCTACAATGTCAGTTGAATCTAAGGGAAGGTGCTGCCTTGTGCTGAGCTGGTAGCAGCATGCTGGGAGCTTTGTTCCTGTAATTACTGCCAACAGTCAGGCTAAGAAGGACATAATCCCTTCCCAAGAAGGTACTGCTGATGAAAAAAGTATTTGGATTCTTTGCTGCTACAGCAGAGGAGACTTAAATGTCTCTCTTGCCTTCATGATGATTTCACAGTTGCAGGCTTTAACAGCTCTTGAATATTTTTTGTTAGTAAAAAAAAAAAGCCTCGACTGTTTATAGTTGTAGAAGTGCTGCTGAACTTGTAATAAAGAGGGACAAGTTTCTAGTCTGAAATTGGTTATTTAATCTTTAACTTGAATACTTTCAGAAACTTTATGAAATAGTGTGCTCTCTTAACCAAAGGTACTCTAGATAGCTTACTTCTGCAATAATCAATACTCTCCAGGGAAATGATGACAGGGAAACCATCTGACAGAGCTACCACAGTTGGAGAGTATGATATATTCATTGTCTAGCTGAAAGTTTCAGCTTCTTTTGTGCAGTAATCAAATTTAAATCTGTACCTAGAGAAGCTGCAAATGATTACATGGAAGAACTATTTATTATTTCCCATTACTTCCTATTGTTTGTTACTAATTGACTCTTGAAGCCTAAGAAAAATATCTCATTTTATTGCAAAAGATAACATCACATTTAAAGAACTGAGAAATTTACAGAACATACATTAGATAATACATATCATTAGGAAGCTGGTTTGTATCTCAGCTATTATAATTACTAGGAATGTGATGTTTTAGCGACAACAACAGTGCAGAAGACTTGAAAAAGACCTACATGTTACATGACCACTATTTTATTCATACCTTCTCAATTTGTAAAGAAAATTTGGGTTTGCTCCTTAAAACAGAGATTTCAGGTACAGTAATTTTGCAGTATGCCATGTTCTGTGAAAGGTTTTATAAATAGCACATTCTAGATGTAATTTTTGTATGCAAGTGCTGTTGAGTAGCTGTGGGTTTGGGCTTTTTTGTCCTTGGCTTGTGGTTTTTGTGTGGTTTTTAAAGTTTTATTTAAGAGCATTTTAGTATGAATTTCTAACACATATTACCTCCTCTGGGAAATGACTTTAGGCTTTGCACCATTATTTTATAAATCACAGAAGTATTATAGGTAGCACTATTATCTTCTAGCAATCTACTATGACTCTTAATGTCATAAATTGCATAATGTACAGTTCTTTCATTTCCTGTATAAATTAATTAGTTCATAGAATATTAAACAATAAAAGAACAAAATGCTTACAATTACCCTTTCACATACTTTAGGTTCTCCAATTGTGTGTTAAAGTGTATTAATTTTTAGTCATTTTATGTTGCTAGAATATAAATTCCATGTTAAATTGAGACAAACTATGCAACAGCTATACCATTCTTACCCTCTTGCTGTGGCAGATGTGGGTCATGTCTGACACCTTCCTGATGTTACCTTTGTGTTCCAATGTTGTCTTTAAAATTTTACATAGAAAGCCATTTGTGTGTGATGTACTATGGAGAAGGCTGGGTATCACTTCTTGGATTCAGTAGGTGTGAAAATATTATGTTTATTCTTGAGTAGGAATGATTCACCTCTGGTACACGTTTACTTTATTATCAGTTAAATTATTGCTTATTTTTTGTTCATGGTAGCCTGAACCTCTGCAGAGGAATGAGGCAATTACATCTGTATTTCAGATAAGCCTTTTGTTTGAACCTTAAATATATTTTAGAACTTGGCTGGCTGTTGCTACTAATACTTACTCAAAGAAATCTTCCTCCTTTGTTGTACTCAAGTCAACAACTGTAGGAGCAACCTTTCTGAAGGTCAGTGCCTTAGCACCACTGTAATTTCATATATTTTTTTCAAGGCAAATGGATGTCTTGAAGAAGGGTGAATTTTAAAACAACCAAGAGAGCATAAACTGCAAGACATGTGCATGTTTTTAAATTGCAGGGTTGGGAGCTGAGAGGGAGTTGGCCTAGATACATTAAGTGTTTCCCTACTGCTGTGTGTGCATATGTTAAAAAGGATTTCATATCCATACATGGATAACTTGTACTGAACTGATAGAGAACTGAAAACCAGCTAACTAAGGAATATGGACAACAAAATTTGAGTTTGACCAAGAGATAAAGGATTAAAATTATCTACAGTTTTGAATTCCATTGAGATCAGACATTAAAATGTAAAACTTAAAAAACTGTCAACCTCAGTACATTGCAGGTTCTTACAAGCACTGATGCTTGTTCAGGTCATAAGAAAGGCATACTGTCTCACAGCTGGCTTTGCATGGACAGTTTTACTCACCTCAGGAACTGGTTGGTGTTGTGGGGTGGCCCAAAATAATGTGGTTTATTTAAATAGAATAGTCTTCTGAAAATTATTTGAAAACATTGTGTACATTATATGTGCAAACCCAAAGTCAGATAGCATGAAATGAGCTATTTTTTGTGCTTATTAACAAATAGAGACAAAAATACTGTTTTCATATGATACCAAATTATTGAAAATCAGTTCATTATAGAAAAAAATACTGTTTTTGTTATTGCTGGTACTGCTTATTTGTTATACCTTTACCACAGAGAGCATTAGTCTTAAAATGTTATTTTAATACACTAGAAGCTTTCACAATCCAGTAAATCCTTCATTATACTCTTTACAGAGACTACTGCAGAACAGGAATGCTCTCAGCATACCAGTATAGGCAGGATATATATTTGAGTGTAATATAATTGCATTTTCTAATGAAATAATTTAATTGTTAACTTCGTTGTACTTACTAACTATTATGGAAGAGTTTTTCTGATTCATTAAGGGCATACTTTTTGCTAGTCAGAATTCTAAAATACTGACAGTTTTGTGCATGCTATTTCCATTCTGACTGAGCTTTTTAGAATTTTGAGCAGTTAAACTATGTCACATACCATAGTCTCCAATAAATAAATACTAATTTTATGGAGAAAATTTACTTCTTCCAGACAAAGTTTTTTAGTGCAAAATTGCTTTTAATTTGTTTTCAAATGTGTGATTAACCTTAAGAACCGAAGGAACACAGAAGTTTACAAAAAGCATACAGACATTTTTAACTAAAAATCCACAATTAATACACTATGAATTGGAAAAATGAGATGCAGAGATTAATCTGTTGGGTATCCTGGCACCATCTGAACTAATCAGAAAGAGGGGTCTTGTGTTGTTATCTGTCGTAATTCTTCTTGGATGTGTATTTGGATAGTGTAATATGTAATGAGCATTAGTTAATGCAAAGGAAATTCACATTAGATGGTAAGAAAAAATGTGGAACTGCTTGCCCCTAGAGGTTTTGAATTCTTGTCTTTGCACATACTCTACACAAATTCATGGAACTGAATCTTTCTTGAGTAGGGGATTAATACTGTAATTACTGAGAAATTCTCTTGATTTATGATTTTGTGGATGAAACTTATAAATGCTTGCTTTTTTAATTGAACCAATGAAAGGACAGATTGAAATTTCAACTGAAATTACCTTTTTGTTGTTAAATTTTAAATGACAGCAACAAAAACAGTCTTGTGAATGTGAAATAATTGTTTTTGTCTCTTCTGAGGAGAGATTTGTTTGAATGATGTAGATTCCCCTCTGTTGAAAGTTCACGTTGCTTATAAATAGGAAATTGAGACATTTTCTGCTATTGGTTTTTAAAGGGAAGGTTTAAACCTCAATATTTTTGGGAAGCTGAAAAAAATAATTCCTTACAAAGCATATGAAAGTGTCCTTGGAAAAAAATGAGAACGCTTCCTTTTGAAAGAAACAGTGTCTTTTTTTGAAAATAGTATCTTCATGCGCCTTTAATCATGGAGATAATTTAAGGAAATTCAATTCTTTTCATTTTTCTGATACTCTAATTAATGTTCATTAGTGGTGTGATTTTGTAATAGCACCTTTTCAGGTGCATGCTCTAAAGCCTTTTTCTGTTTTAGAGCCTTTTGAAATGTAAAAGGATCCATAAGGAAGTCAAATCCACCAGAAGCATTTTCTTTTCACCTTCTTTGTTTTTCTTCTGAACTCCTTTTTCTCGGGAGCTGGATGATCAGGTGGAACATTCTGAGGTGATGCTGAAGCTGGATTTTGCTCTGCATTGTCCAGCGATTTCAAAATCTGATGAAATCTTCCTTCTTGTTGTCTGAAGTCATATTCTACGCTATGGAAGAATGAAAACATTTAAGCTACTGAGTAAGAGGTTCCCTCTTTAAGAAAAACATGTGTAATCAGCAGATAATTTTGGCATGTTTGCATTATTAGAGCCTGGTTAAAACACCAGGCTCCTGCTTGGAGACCCCCTAGGTCTAAAAATATATGAAATAACCAAATAAGTGAGGATTTAAGACAAATGGTATTAATTAACAGTAATGTACAATGTAACTGGTTTTACTAGTTGAAACCTGTAATTATTATTGGTTTCAAATGAGTTAATTATATAAGAGTAGATCTGCGCACAGAAATAAATGTGAGATTCCAAAGAATTGATGTGGGTTGTTATTATGCAGTCTGATGGTGAGTATAGTTAAACAAAACCAAACTAAAACAAAATGGAAAAGATGCATTGCTTTATGCCTTTTTTTTTTCTTTATTTTAACCATCTTTCCTGGGCAAGAGAGTGGGAGTTATATTAGTTGTATGTTGAGTGTGGATTTTAGCAGATGGAGGATAGATTAGAAAGGAACTGGCTGTGTTTTCCATTATGCAAACTCTTTGAGTGTAGAAAAGCATCAGCTGGATACTAGGAAATCATATTAATATGCACCTTATTTGGGCCATTAGTGGGAGAAATCTTTAAAATTAGTAAATATACATATATTTAATTACTATTAATTATGTTTGTATGCATATGGAAATCCATAGATGCTGTTTAACAATATATTAAAAACAATTAGAAGCTTGTTTCCCTTATAATTTATAAATAAAAAGGAAGTAAGTTTAATAGGTGACATTTGATCTAGGTCTCTTTGCTTTTAATGCGTTATTGGCTATAGAATCATAGAATAGTTTGGGTTGGAAGAGACCTTAGAGATCATCTAGTTCCAAGCTCCCACTAGATCAGGCTGCTCAGTTCCTCATCCAGCCTGGCCTTAAACACCTTCAGAGAGGGGGCATCCTCTGCCTCTCTGGGCAGCCTGTTCCAGTGTCTCACCACCCTCACTGTAAAGAACTTCTTTCTTGTATATAGCCTGAATCTATCCTCTTCCAGTTTACATCCATTATTTCTAGTCCTTCCATCACATATCCTATGAGAAATTCTATCTTAAATACCTAATTTTCACAATATCCAGCTGGCAAGTTCTTTTTCCACTGAGCATTATGAAAAAACAATGGCATTAAATCTGTACAGCACTTCAGAAATGTGATATCTCTAGCAAGGAAAATGAGCATGCACTCCAAGTAATTAGCTTATCAACTGCTAAATCCCTTAGGTAAAAGGTCCCTAACAAAAAAAGGAATGCAGAAAACCAGGATTAAAATAGTAGTATTAGAAATTCCCCACTAGCTGTTGTTTGGATATATATTCTCTGCCTCACTAGTTATAGCCCAGGATACCTTAAGTACATTTTGGCTGTGCACTTGTCTTCCTGTTCATTCTCTGAAGTCTGCAGTGTGTGGCAGCATGGGGAAAGATCTCAAATGGCCGAGTGTGAAGTGCAGCTCTGATGATGTTGCATTTGTGTAAGATGTTACTTAATATTCTGTGAAGACCCCATTGAATCTTATAGAATCAAATAACTGAAGATGTGTTTTCTTCCTCATAATGGAGCTTGCAGAGAAGAGACATTTATAAATAGATGGAAGCCCTGTGAAATCCCTTGCTGAGTAGCCAAGCTGTGCATGGAATAAGTAGGACTTTGTACCTGCCAGCTTTTTGGTTGATGGTTGGCGAGCTGGAGTCTCTTACAGTGTTGATAGCATTTAAAACAGGAGCAGGTTCCAGAATATAATGCTACAAAGCTTTTGGTCATATGAGTACACCATAAACTGCAGTTTACAATTGGAGTGACTTAGACTCAAATTGCCCAAAATAATAACAAACAAATATTTACTGAAGGGAAAAGGTTTGTAGGAGGTTTGTTTTTGTTTTGCACATAAACATGAGCTGTAGCTATAGTTTACTGGCATCTGGAGAATTGACTGTTTATCTTCTCCAAGGTCTAAATTTATTACAGAAATCCTAGCTTTAAAAGTCTAATACACAAAGGGAATTTCATCATCAAAATTAGTATCAAAGCTTTTCAAGGCATGCTAGTAATAATAATGCTTGGAAACATCAGTGGGAAATTTCTGTTTTAATTCTCACAAGTACTGTACTTTCAGATAACAAGAGTATTAATTGCTTTCTGCTGGGGAAAACAAACCACCTCGCACATACCACTTGGTCTTTTGTGAAAAACTGGATGAATAATAATAGAGACTTTACATAGCTTTGAGGGAAATGTTGCATTGTACATTTGTGAGTGACATACAAACAATATAGAAGTGGGTGAAGAAAGGAAGTACCTGTAAATGATACATGCAGTGTTCTGGCAGGTGCTGCAGTTGTTGAGGTCTTGCCCAGTGTGATAGAAGTTCCGCCTGTAATAGACAGGAGTTGATGTAATGTCTATTTATAGATGCACTAACAGATCTCTCTATCTTGCATGACTAAAATTCTGTGCACCACTTCTGTTATCCTTAGGTCACTTCTTATGTCAAACTCTAAATTAGAAGTTTGCTGTGTAAAAACCAACCCTTGTGTTGATTGTTGTCTTTGTTTTGCTTCTTTCCTACTTCATGCTCTTAAAATGCTCGTTGTTGGTTCTTGCAAGAATACTTCTTAGGAAAACACTATGACATGTGACTGCTTCTTGTAAACACAGTTTCAAGTGTTTTAGTATCTGTTTCAGTGTTGGTGACCTAATCTCATCTCTAGCTTTGTTCTTCTCATTCCTTCCCCTATGTATGTTTCCTCACTTGAGTTGAATTTTCATTGGTGATAGTAAAAAAATTTGGAGTATCAGAAAAAGAAGTAATTTTCATACTTAACACCAACTAGAGTTGAATTATTTTTATGGTGGAGAGATCTCTAGTAGAAACAGTTTCATGTTTGAAGGATGCGTAACATTTAATGTGTTTTATTTAAATTTGGGGAGTTCAGTTGGTACCAAAATAATTTTCTGATTGCTTTTATGATTGGAGGTTATTCATATGTCTTGTTGTGCCACCTCCAGAAGTACTTGGAACACTTAATTTTACTGCTATATGATTCTTGCGAGGTAGATTAAGACTTACTGAATCTCAGTGGGAAACTAAAATATTTGGCAAAGTTTGATTTCAACCATGTTTTGTAATGTTTCTCTATTTTTGTTACCAGTGTACCTACCTGCACTGTTTATGGTGTCTAGACTATTGCAGACTTGGTGCTTTATACTTGCCTGAGCTTTTTGCATAGAGAAAAGTGAGGAGGAGTAACCTTTTGAGAGAAGATACTTGGAATTGAATTGTAGGGGGAAATTGTTACATGAAATTAAAATTTAGATGGGCTAACAAAAATATTTTCATGCTGACAACCAGGTGGAAGTTGATGCTCAATGTTTCCCAGTAGAAAAGGTAATCTGTACAGAACCAAGTTTTGTTTACATTCAATTTATATAATTTCAATTTTTTAACATATGAATTTTTATTTGGAGTGGGAGTTGGAGAATTGCTCATCAGAAATGCAAGGTAATTTTAAGTCCTGGATAAAATACTTAGAGGAATAAGGAATTCAGCAAAAGAAATTTATTTTTCTGTATAACCTGTAAGAAAATTGGGCTGTATAAAATATTGGCTTGAACTAGTTGTATCCTACCAGTTTTTGCACAGGCACACAAACCTTTTCTGTCCACACTGGAACAAAAGCAAAGACTTGGTGTTGGGTCACAGGAGCAGACTATGTGCAGACTTCTTGTCCTGTTTGTGATTTGTGGAAATGTGGAAAATTATCAGATTTATTCCTTAATTTCAGTGCATAAATACAAATGATATACATGGTCTGGTTTTAAATTGAAGGATACAGTTTTTCAGGCAAACCAGATGTGCATCAGTGATTATTCCAGATAACAAAGCTAGCTGTGCTAAGTATAGAAATACATGTGCAATAAAGGAAGATTAATGTTATCTAAAAATAAATAAATAAAAAATTCTATGCTCCTGATACTAAAAAGATTTATTTGTGGTTTTATAGAGACAAGAATCATTTGATGGACATACTACATTATCATAAAACAGAACTTTAAGATGTATCCTAGATACTTTTACTGTAAGCAGTGGTTGCTGTTAGTGGGAGGCATTAATAGGATATTCTAAAAACTGGTTTGAGCATAGAAATACTTAAATTACTAATTTAACCTTAATCTATAAAATGTCCATTCTTTACATTTAGTTGCAATTTTTAATAATAATAATGTGTAAGCAATTTGCATAAATAAGGCTTGCAGCCTGGGCCAGTAGTCACTCTGGGGCTGGAGTAAAAATAAATGCATGTCTTGCATTTTCATAGCACTGTAGAATATAGTCCTTCTAAAATCTGTTCTTGCTAAGTGTTTACATGCTGTATGTTCATACTTTTAATGCCTTTTAAGCAACTTTCTCCACCTCCCATGAAATCTTCATGAAATCTTGAAGCTCCGAGATATACTGGTGTGATGCCTTTTCCTGTTTTTAAGGCATTCCCTGTAGGCAGCTGTGCTGTTTGTGGGGTCATGAAATGTAACTCATGTGCTCTGCAAGTGTCTGCTCATGCTACACTTTGGACACTAATACTTTTGTTTGCTTGTGAAGGCAGTAATAATTCATTGAACAGAAGTGTATTTGGGGTGATAGAAACCGTTTTGCACTGAATGCATGTCTGACCTCTGTAGTTGATAGCTGGCTTCCCTTGGGTTTCTGTTACATTGCTGAGTTTCATTGTTCTATTCATGTTCTAAATCGTACAGGTCTTGGCAAGATGTAGACTGACAAACTCTCAGATGTCTGTGCTTTATGTGACACCATTAATCTAAATAAAAAGGGAGTTAATAAACTGTCTCTCACTAGCTTTAGTGAAGACAGCTAAAGCCAAACTATAAAGAGACTTCCTTCTCTGGCAAGGCCCAAACACCACAGAAAGGGCATAAAAATACCATTTTTGCAAACTCATCTTTAAATATTCCAAGAATATTTAAAGATTTTTTTTCAGTAGCAAAGGTTAAAAGAATGCTATTATCTGCTTTAAACTTCTGATGAATTACTAATATTAAAATGCAGCATACCCTTCACTGAGGGCTCTGGATTTTTCCAGGTCTTGGATTACATTCAGAAGGACTTTAATCTTCTCCTGGTTGGACTGTAAGGATTCCTCTACGGACTGCAGCCTGCCTTGTAGGGCACAGAGTTCACCATGTGCCAAATGAATTTGATTTATTTCACTAATCTCTTTGTTGGCTTGTGGGTTTATTTCATTCCTCGGAAGATAAGATTTTACGTGAAATCCTTCTAAACAGTTGTTACTCTGAGAAACATCTGTCTGGGTAGAATTTTTCTCCATTTCAGTAATACATGATGGAGCAGATTCTAATGCATTGCTGCTGGTCAATGACATTATTATGTGATCATTAGTTAATATCCCACAGCTGCAATCTACTTTGTGCTCTCCTGCCTGTTGATAGTCTCTGAGAAGACAAGGAGATGAACTGTGATTTGATGGAGGTGATAATGGAATAGGTTCCTTTATGCTTGAGTCTTTGCTGGCTACAAGTGACTCTGAGTCACTTTTATCTACTTCACAAGAATGAGAATGAGGATCACATTCCCTGCAGTTAGTAGAATTGCTTAGGCAATGGTATGCTTTTTCAGAATTAGATGACACCGTGCTGTTTTCATTATTTTCATTGCTATTTATGACAGTAGAAGAATGCAGTGAATTATTTAAATTCATAGTTGTGTCTGCTGCATCTGTGGAAACTTCGCTGTCTTGTGGAAAACTCACATGTATGTATTCAGGCATCTGCGTAGAAACAGTTGTCTTCTCTGATGGTGAGGAATCATCTGAGTTCACAGGTCCATTGCTTTGTGCTTTTGATGGCCTTTGATTTAACCGAGTGCCACCCTCGCTACTCCCAAATCCACCTTCCAAATCATTAGATATTCTTAAATAACAGAGATCGGAAGACATGATGTCTTGTTCTGAAAGATTTCCATTTGCTTGGATAGAATATGCAGGCTCAGTTGGCATGTCTGTTAGAGATTTGCTTACTGTCAGCTTTTTCTTTTTAAAAACCGGGAAGTGTTTCCTGAGGCTGGGAGATGTCTGTATGGCCATGTTCCGAAGCCCCTTCTGAGCCCTTGGGAAAGATGGAGATTGATGTAGCAAAAAGTCATGGTCCCTAAATATTTCTGTTTTTCTGGTTGTGAATGCTGTAACTTGGGTAGGATCAGCATCCTTTTCTGTCTTTGTGCTCACGCCATCATCCTTGAATCGGACTTGCTGGGATTTGGTCCTGCGGTGCTGCGGCTGCCTCAGAAAATCAGCTGAATCCAGACTGTTCCTTTTCAGTAGCACTGGGCGCACTTTCATTTGTTGCTGGGCCATTGAATCGCAGTTTAAGGTCTGTAGGTAACGTGTTTCTCTGCGACCCATTTCATTTGTCATCTGAACTGTGTATTAAGATCATTCCCAAGATGCAGATGAGTACCTTGCTCCTGAAGAAGCCAAGCTTTTCGTTCTTGTTGCAATTATACTTTTAACTGACATGCTCTCTTTCAAATTTAATTGCTGATTAGATCAAACACTACACTAAAAATGAAGTTTAAGGAGAGATTTCGTGTAGCTGGAAAGTGCAGAAATCTTGCATGAAGCTGACATGGTCTTAGTATTACAAAGTTGGAGCAGGCTGCTATGTTTACAATGAACTGAAAGGTGAGATTGAGTCTATGGCTTTCCTGATGGCTCTTATTTGACAGTCAGCTCTCCATTAGTAATCCAGCTTTTTGTATAATAGACCAGTCACATCTGGTTTATTTGCATATTGTCTAAATAAAAAGCATAATAGCTGCTGGGAGCATTTTCATTTCTGGTACATAGTTTTACAGGTGGAATGTATCCATTAATACCAAGCTGAATTGCTTTCTTCAAAGAGAGTTTATCTTCAGCCATCTTTTTGACGTTGCAAATGAAACTAATATCCCCAAAGAAAAAAATCCAGCAGATTTCCAGTGAAGTTATTGATGTCTTGAGTTTGAGCAAGTACAAGGCTAGTCAGATTCCAGGGTCTCTTTCATTTGAGCAAGTTATTGCAGGTACTTTGGCATCAGAAGACTGGTCCAGGTGAAATAACCAGCAAATGCAGAATAAGAGGAGAGGTTTCCTGAAAGTACAAGGACAAGAGTTGCAGATGAACAAACTGCTACACACCAATTTCCTTCTGCTGTTTCGTAACAACATTTTGTCTGCAATGATTTTGTAACTTCAAGAGTGAGATGCTTGTACATAAAAGAAAAAAATCTATTTACATATTTTTGTTAAACCACAAATTACTTTGATCACATTTTATTGGCAAACTTTATGCTTCAACTTTAGATTTGCTATGGATTCCTCAGATAGGCCACATATAGTTTGTTGTAATTATGTATATTTAGCCTCTGCACTTTTCTGCCAGGCCTTTGAATTCTAGATTTCTCTACAGCATTAATGGTGGCTTTATTGTTTCTTACCCAAACAATAATCCTTTTTCCTGTTAATTTGCTGATGGTTTTCTTGTATTCACAGAATGGTTTGGATTGGAAGGGACCTGAAATAACATTCAATGTCCCCCCAGCCCTGGACAGGGACAATTCCCATCATACAAAGTTACTCCAAGCCCCATACAACCTGGTCTTGAATCCCTCCAGGGATGGGGCAACCACTGTTCCTTTGGGCTACCTGGGCCAGGGGATCACTACCCTCACAGCAAAGTATTTTTCTGTTTAAACATTGCATATACTTCACCCTATTTAATTTAGAAGAATTGAAGCAGGTGCAGTGGGGAAGATCTTGTTAACATTTAAACAATGTAATATAATTTAAGCAAAGTAATAGTGTGATATTATTAAATTACTAAGTTTTAGAAGAAAGTAAGTACTGGATAATTTCACTGCAGAGGGAAATGTTGCATAAGATGTTGAGAAAACAAATATATACATTAGCACTCAATTTTACTTTCATGATATGCTAGCGTTAAGTTGCTTAAATCACCATACTGCTTGTTCTGTGGAAACAAGTATGCACAATAAACAAGTCAGTTTCTGCAAATAAAGTTCCAGTGTCAAGTTCTGAATTCTCACATAATTCACTAATTACTGGAGGCTTTTACAGTTCTGTTTGATAATTTATCCAAATATTGCAGTAGCATTCTCTGCTTCCCATCAGAACTGCTGTGCTCTAGGCAGATAGGCTACTTTAAAAGTTATACTTGTCCAATTAAATTCAGAAAGAAGCTTTAGAAATCTAATCCCTAGTGTTTCAAACACAAGTAAAAAGCCCTCAAGGGTTTTAAGAGAGCTCTCTACTTTGGCTATACATACACACATATGTGAGCTCGATTCTTGCATTCTTAATTTACAAATTGTTATTTTAATTCTGTGTGAGTTTCAGCTACCTTGGCATCCAGTAGTCTGGGGTTTGTAAGAAATATTATAATGCAAGTTTTGATGCTGTTATTTGTATTAAATCAAGCTGAAATAGAAAAATACATACAAAAGAACACTCCATTAATTGAATTGAAAATTTAAACTAGTGAATTTCTATGAGCTGAAGGTGTTGTGTTTAGATTAACAAATCAGTATAACGTTGCCAATTACTAACTTTAAATAATGTTTTCCCTTGTCCATAATCCCTTATTCTTTTCTAGCATAATGATTTACAGATCTTGTTTTGACTGGTATTCTACATATTGACTGAAGTAAGAACAATTCTAAGAATCGATTTTGTACAAAGGGTTTCAGTGTATTAATTTGTCTTACTTCACTCATAATAAAAAGCATATGTCAGTTGTAAATTTGTGTCTTGTAATAATAGCAAGATGGATTTGGGTGGTCTTTTCAACATTTCAAGTGCATGAATCTCATTGATAGATACAATTGCATTTTTTTGTTTAATGGTTGGCTTATACTGTTGAAGCAAATCTTTAAAGCTACTACATCCTTTGTGCCCACACTTCTTAATGATGGTAGTTGTTGTCCCCTGTTAATTTATTCCAGCCCTTGTGCAAATCATATTCCAAGGTGTAATAAGTGAGATGCCTGGAAGATGCAAAGGTGCAAAGCCAACCACCTCATGCAGTGATGGGACTGTCTTTATTTTCTCTTCATCTGTAGACCCTCAGTCAGGTTTTGATGCTTTGCTGCCTTTCTCCTTTTCAAAAGTGCAACAGAAGTTTTAAAACATGCATGTTGGCAAAAATACGATGAGACAGAGTGGTACACAGTTTTCTTATAAGATGTAGAACTTCCAGTTGGGATGAAAAATAACCTATGCAAAGTGGAAGCAGTCTTTAAAGTCTAAAAGCATAAAGCAATTTAATAATGTAGTGGTTCTGCAGCTGTCAAAATTCTTAATGTTATTACCAGAATTTTCCTTTGTTCATTATTTCCTCAAAGGTAACCACTAGAGCAACTGTCACAGTAAGTCATTCTAGGATGGTTCATAATGAATGTCTTATATTTTTATAACTTAAGAAACCTCAGTGTAGTTTGCAGTCCTATTTTCTGCAAACTTTTGAGTTCAGTAAGTCCAGAAAGGAATTCATCACAGTCTGGTGAACTTACAGAGTGGTTTTTAATAGTTTCACCTTTAATTTAAAGTAACCTTGATGTATATAGCAAGTTCTTGTATAAAATCAGGATTTTTAGAGTTGAGTGGAATGATAATAAAATAATGGAACACCATTGTATAAGCAACTTGTAGCATTTCATTGATATGAATAGTTTTAAAGATAGAATAAATAAGGCTCATACCTCTCTAACAACATCCTACCTTTTAGCTTCCTGAAAGCATTCCTTTCTTCTCATCCTAAACATCTGAGTACTTTTGGAACATTATTCATTTTCACTATTGAATTCATCAGTGATAGGTATTTTAAAGTGCAGTTTGTGACCTTTTCTAGTAAATACTACTAGGTTCATTTTATGGGGAAAAATAAAAAATGTAGCTGAAGTTATAAGAAAAAAAATCAAGTTACTTTTGAATAGATTACTCTCCTTGGCATATTTTTCTTGTGTTATCATGTTGCAGCAAGGTTTGGTGGGTAGAGATGATGCTGCAGTATTTACTGGAGCAGAAAAATGGACTTAGCTAAGCAAGTTTTAAGAATGAAAATTTAGTATGACTTGGCTGTACTTTGAAACGACACAGTACTATTCCATATGAGGTGCTGAAGATGCACCGAAATATAAAATAATTTTGACTGTATTTCTGAATATACTTTTCAGAAATACAATACTTGAAATTCCTTTATTCTAATAGAAATAAGAGTTCAACCACCTCCTTTCAAGAGATGATGCATTCCATTGACTGCTTCAGCACAAAAGATTTCATGGATTAGGAAACTTTTCAATCTCAGAATTTCTTTTGGAGCATGTATTGGAAATAATTACTGTGGGTCTTACTGTCAGGAGATAAGAGTCATCTCCAAGTACTGGGGAGGGAAGCAGATGAGAGTGGGGAGTTACTGTTTTATTTTTTTATTTCCTGCATGATAGCTCAGTCCTATTTCATAGTGCATATTGTTTTTTCCAGTAGAGTATCAACAATAATTAGAAGTAATAACATGCAGTGATCTCATTTTGGGGGTTTTTGGACATGCTTACTTAGTGCAGGTGAGGAAAAAGATCAGAAGTATGTTTTCAATCCCTTAGACTTCCAGAAGATTAACTTTCCTTTTTAATGTACCTGCTGAATTTCTTTTGCATTTCCAGTGTTCACTGCTTGGTTTTATTTCTGAGCAGTAGTGTCTGTCTTGTCTAGACAGAAGATGAAGAGGTCAGAGCTGTCTGAAGTGTCTCAGGGTGTTTCTGTAAAATAGTCCCTTCCCATCATTCCACAGGACCTACTTTGGTATCCTCAGATCACTGAAAACTGATGTAGCTACTGGAAAAAAAGGAATTTTGTTACAGAATTCACTTTTCAGTGACACATACTGATGTTTTCTGGAATTCCTTCTTGTGTCATACACAGATCTGTGGTGTTGTTTATATCTGTGTGTTGGCTCTAACATGCAGTGATTAACTTTCACCTTTTAAAATGGATCATATTAAATGGTGTCACTGTTCCATGTCTGCTGTTAGGCTTCCTTGCTGAAACAGATATGCCAACTGTAGCAAACATCTTTTGTATATAAGCTTCTCTAAATTCCTGGTCAAATTTGATCTGAGTTCATGAAGTTAGAAGTTACTGTGTTAGCTATATTTACTTTATCCATGATATCTGTTGAAGTGTGCCTTCTGTTCCTGCCCACTCAGAGGTTGCATGTTACGTTCTTTATATTTGAGTTGGTGATTAATTGTGAAAGAGACTCTGGGGGTAAAACTGCTTTTGTACACTGAGATGTGTTTCCCTTTTGAACTGTAGGTATGCAGGCTGTATCTAAGGTTTAAATTCCAGGATAGCAAGGCTATTTCTATCCAAAACCATTTAAAAACTGGAAGAAGTACGTTCTGAAGGCTGACTTCTACACTCAAATTGTTTTTATCATACAGTGCTTATTTACTTTCTGAAAAGAATATTTGAGTGTACTTGCTGCAACCTCTTTGCTTTTAATTGATTTCTGCATTCCTTTGTTTTTTTCCAATTAATTTATCACTTCAGAGCAAGAAGAATGACATGGCAAAGCTGAGTCAAAGACTATTTAGCACTCTGCTGTGTTGCAGCTGTACAGAAAGACTTGTAAGCATGGTGTTTGCAGTTGTGATTATTCAGGATCTCAAAAAATTCATTTTTAAGAAGGTTTTGCCACTTCTGCATGTGGGAGAATCCAGTAAGTGTAATGAGTCAACTGTTACTCTCACTTGTATCACAAACCTTCTGGATATATTGGGAGACAGTGGGAGAAGAAACCATGCCAGATTCTTGCGAAATCCATTCTCCTGTGGCTTCTGCATTTCCTACGGAAATACTGAAACCTGTGTGGAGAGATTGTGCCAGATCTCATCACGGTAATGGGGCTGGAGTTCACAATCTCCATCATGAGGCTTTTTTATTTGTAATCCTTCAGGGCAGTGAATGACATCAGAAATACAAGTGGCAGTATATTTCATCCTCATGAGATGTATTTTGTGTGCTTAGCTGAATATACCTTGCTGAATCTCCTTCCAACTGCTGGTTTTGAAAAACATTTTCAGTGTGAAGGAATTGAATTATGGCAGTTTAGAGACTGGGTTACAAGAAATTGGCTGACAGTAAGCGCTGGAGAGATTGAAATTATGCTTATTGGCTTTGGCAGGATATATGCGGAGAACAACATTTCCCATAAGCTGGTGTGAAAAGCTGCAGGTGGAGAAAGAGGGTAGGTTAAGATATAATGAGCTTAGGCCTCCTATGAGAAAACCCAGTATCAGTTGTGATGTGGTTACTTCTCAGTATCAGGGAAGTCTTTTCTCAGGTTTTATCCTTCTGCAGCATAGCCTGCCAAGACAGTCTAATGTCCTGGCATGGCTTTTCTCTGAATGTTTGCACAATGAATAGTGATGTAATGTCAATCAAGTTGGTAATTTGGGTTTTTGTATGAGTTCAGTTTTCATTCTGTCCTCAGCCTGCCAGGAATCGGGATTATCCATTATTGAGTGGCACTACAATTAGAGCAAGAGAGTAACCTCTATTACAGTTTCCTGCTACAAATCATTTTACTTCAAAATACACCAACCTGATGATGCTACAGAGTTCAGTGGCAAGTATTTTGGAGGATTCCTATTAAAGATATGAGAATTACATGATAGACAAGTCTTTGGTCATGCTTGTTATCTTTCTTTGGCTTTGCATTTGCAAATTTTAGATTTTAGTTTTATATTGTCTTTAGTTGTAGGCATTAGGGAAACTCAAAGTCAGTCATTACTCAGGCTGGCATTTTGAAGAAGTTGCTCTCTGAAGAAACTATGCGTGGGAACTGAAATGAGCATAATTCCAAAATAAGTACTAAAAAAAAAAAAAGTAATCTTGTCTTATGAAATTAGTTTTCCACAAGCGAAAGCAGTAAGCTTCAAAAGAGAGGGGAGGATAGAATCCATAAAGTAGGCTCTACAAATTAATATAAAATCTTCTTCCGTGCATCTTGTGAAATATGTTAAATCCTTAGCACGTAATAATGTAAGTTAATCACATAAGTAAATGCATATTGCTTTACAATCACTTTCCCTGTGCTTTCTGGTGCTATTCTAAGCCTAAGAATGCAGAATGGCCCACGTAATTGACTATTTTATATGATTGTAGCATCTCCAGTGAGCTGGAGACGAAAACAGCAATCACTGCTCTTAAGTGACTGCATGATATGTAATGCAGCCTGCCCTGCTTCCCTGTTTCTGGGATAAAGAGCAGCTTGCTGTGTTTTTGTACCCCTGGGATAATCCCCCAGGGCCTGTTATTGTGATGCCTGTAATTTTGTAGAAGTTATTTGCTTTGTTCATTATTTACCATACAAGCAGTACATTTCCTTAGTGGCTCTGTTGTGAGGTTATTTTCACTAAATTGTCCCATTTTTTATTTTAAATAATCATGTAATTTTGAAAGGTCTCTTTGGGATTAGCTTTAGCTTTAACATGGATCAGTTGCTGTCTGATTCAATGAAAATTTTGAAATGTAATGTATTCCTGTGTTATTAACAAGACAGATAAACACAAAGCATGCAGGTGTGAGGGTTTGTTGCATTTCAGAGTACTCTGGCCATGCAGTTTTTATGATGCTTTCCAGATGAGGCTGTCCAAGAAACTGAAGAGCTATCTTTCCCAAAGCTGAGCAAGGCAGGTGACCTAGAATTTGTTTGAGAAGCTTCCTTTATGTTAGCATGAGTAATTAAGGATGCATGTGAGTTTCTTTAGTTTTTTTTGTTTGTTCTGTAAAATAAAATAAAAAAAAGTCCAACCAGAGAAAATGTTTGTGTGTAAAATCTGTCAGTACTGCTGTTACTCTCCCAACTGGAAGCCCAGAAAAAGCCATGTAAGGCAGGAGCATAAGGCTGTCTAACTGGCAGCCTAAAGGCATGGATATCCTTGTGTAACAGGAATGACCTAGTTCAGTGGGAATATCATCTTGCCTTTTTTTTTCCTTTTTTCTAATTTCATATGTTGGTGGAGATATTTGTTGTTGCAAGTTTTTTCCCTGTGTGTGTGAACAGAAAACCATAGAATTCACATCATCATCCCTTGTGCAATAATTAAGATTTCTCCTGTCTGTTACTGTTCCATCAAGACTTCATTTCATTCAAATCCCCAGGATACTTTGTAGGCTTGTATGTGAGGTTGTTTACTCCTTCAGCCTGTCCTGAAAAGCTGATTTCCCCAAACAGGTGTGGGAGCCCAAACCCAGGACTAAAGGATAGAGGCATCAGCAGACATGCACTTGAACCAGGGCTTGGTTTAGCTTTTTTTTTCGACCTCTAGCAGTGGACAGTCTAAACTACTCTGCCAGTCCATTGTCCAGGTCCTACATATTAATTTTTTTCTTGATTATGATGCCACTGAAGAACCTATTCCCTACACAGTGCTGTCAAGTCCTGAATAACATGTTCTTGAATCCAATAGTATGCAAGTTCTTTTTCTCTCTCCTCCAAAACCCCGGGTTCCTGTTTCCATGCTTGATTACTCTGTTCTTCCAGAGCATCTGTGCTTTGAGCTGTACAACCTGCTAAGTCCGACCTAATGTCCTGGAACTCTCTAATTGCAGCACTGTCATTTAGATTTTTATGATGAGCTGGAAGGGGTAAGGGAGCTCCCCTGCTGTTCTTCTGTTTCAGATTTGCTCCTTCCCTTTTGCTTCACTTGGCATTGTATTGTTGCCATATATGACCTGTTTTTCTCGTTTTGGTTGTAATCTTTTTGTCTTTGCAATTTTTACAAATTATTCATGTAATTAGTTGCTTAATTTCAATTTGAAGTGTTTGTTATATTTTTTCAGAGGTTGGGACATTATGCCAAAGGGTGATTAAATAAAAGTTACCTTTATCTTACATGACTATAGTACCACTTACAAGAATGATTAGTAGAAAGCAAGTTTTTGCAGCTTGTTTTCTAAATACAGAAAATTCTGTGGGGAAGATGCTATAGTGTCTTCTGCTGTCTTTTATAAGAAAAAATTTTCTCTTATGGAATTCCTGGCACTAAGCTCTGCAATCACAAAATTCTGGTTTAAACTGTAAAATATCAGCAGTATCCTTTAAGATAAAAACTGAGCATAACAAGCTGCTTTTTCTGTAAAATACCTTGGAAACTGATAATGATCAAAATGGGAAATTTGATTCAAGTCCCCTTTGAAGCTAAATAAGAGCACGAACATCACCCCTAGTTTTCCAGACTCTCTTTTGAATATTGTGAAGTTGTAACTATCAATCCAAGAGGGCTTTGTTCTAATTGAAACTCTACAATAGATCACACAATACAGGTCTAGGAAGCTGCAATATAACATTCAGTTCAAGGGGTCTTTGCTTCTATGAGGAGAGAATTTGTTTCTAAGACAGGGGGGTTGCTCTACATACCATGCTCTGGTAAGCTTTTATGAACAGTCTTGGTAGTATATTTTTGAAACTGCTGTTAAATCTAGTAGTGTTAATATAGAAATGTAATTAGTGAAAGTGTAGGTTGCAGTAGTTCTAATAATTATTTTTTGTTTCCTGTATGTGTGGTTAGAGATACAGTGATGCTTCCACACTTGCTGTTTTGCAGTGACTAATCATAAAAACAAGAGACCTAGAGCTGTATAGGAGATGCACACACTAAATATCAGAGCCATATACCATTTCTCTGGCACTAATTTTTCTTTCATTGATCAACTCTGTTTATAGATGAGCATGATTCTGATTTTGTTTGTTTTCTGCTAGGAATGCGATTCCCTAACATATGTCTATCCTCATTATTTTCTGTTTGTCAGGTTCATGAGAAGGTGGCAGCATCCTTGTTTAGTAGCAGTCTGTTTAGGTGAAATCACAGTTTAGTGATAAGGAAAAAGAAATAGTTGCAAATTGTCCTGACTTATTTTGTCAGTGAAGCAATACAAAGTGTTATTGTCCTAGTTGCCATCCTCTGGAGGGGTCTTTATGATCAGATGACATGGCACCACAAAATATATTTATATTTAAATTAATATAATAATATATAATATTTATATTTAAATTTGCTAAAAGGGTGGGAAAAATTAGAAAGTAATTTTGTGTTTGGAAAAGGCAGTTGATTTTCCAGGATTTGGTGGCTTCTAGATTGCTGTCCCTGTGCAGGTAAGGGACAGTCACACCTACAGATAAGAGAATAAGCCAAGGCTTTTTGGAATTCCCTGTGTTCTTCAATTCATTGGCAAAATTGCTGTTCCAACTTCAGAGAGCTACTTCAGCGGGTAAATTTGGAAGCTTCCCAAGTAGGTTTAAAGCTGTTCAGAGCACATATGAACTAAACCAGTCCCCTAAATGCTGCAATCCAAAACAGTAACTTACATGAACATAAGTTCTAACCATTCTTTTAATGTAGTGTCTGTATTAAGAAAAATGGCCTGTTTAAAATTGTAGCAGTTTTCTTTATTTACTTCATCTGTGAAGCACAGATATGTATAATGTGCATTCACATTATACAACTGTAAAATTAGGTGGTTGTTTCACCTGTACTAGTCACCTTGACTTCTAAAGGCTTTTGACCAGTTTCTGGTCATTAAAAAAACCCTGGAAGTTAACCCAAGGACTAAAATATTACCTAATTTAGTTATTAAAAGAAATTTCTACTCCCATCTTCATCCTAATTTTCTGGGAAGTACGTAATCAATTCAGTTCTCATGTGGCTGGTGAAAAGAATTATTAAACGAGCATTAAATGAGTATTCCTTATCCTGCCAGGGCCCAGTCTGTGTTAGTATGACACAATTCCCCACAGATGATATTAGCATCTATGCAGTTGTTGGTGCAGATAGTGGTATTTTTGCTATTATCCCAGTTTCTGAATCCTTTCTTCTTGTAATACTCTAACTGAAACTAAATCAGTGGGTACACTTTAGAAGTGGCACTCTGTGAAAAGAGCCACTCTGTGAAGGATGCTTATTTGGCAGTAGCTTGCAGAATACCCTCTAGTGGGTCATTGTGTGATTTTTGAAGTTTCATCCCTCTATCTCTATACATGTGTTCCCATGGGCTTTTCTCCTTGCACTGAGTATTCCCTATGGTTTCTATTAACCAGCTTACCCAAGATTCAGTAGGAAAAGCTCTGTCTTAGATTCTGAATTTTTTTTCTGTTATAGCCACTCTGCTAACCACACTCTGAGAGATTTCATTTTTTTAATACTTAAGAGTAGAGCTCATGTTTATGTAAAAATTAAAAATCTAATATGAATCCTATTGGATAGAATTTAATTGTTTTTCATATCTCAGATAGAAAAGTGTTCCAATAGTTGCTAGTTACTCCTTTGCTTTTACTTTGAAATGGAGAATGTGATTTGTGCAAAAAACATTCTGAGAGTCACTTTTCCAGGGTAGTGTTGGTAAACAAGGGGGTTGACAGAGCAGCTCCAGGGCATTTCTGCATCTCAGTTTTATTTCTGCTGTTTTGGTATCATAATCTTGAGAGTCCTTGTGGAAGGTTCAGGATGTTTTGGAGTTTTTTCCTTCCCCTTTGTGTATTCATCTTCTAGGTATTAAAAAAACTCTTTATGGATGTTTGTGTAATTCTCTGACAAACCAAGCCATGAATTAACTTCTTTGTTAAGGCCAGCTGAGTGTCAAAGGTTGACTAAAGCTTGAGGAACTCCTAATACTTTTCTTTAAAGCAATGTGTGTTTGCATGGCTTGCTGAGTATGTCTTTTGTTTACCCTTCACCAACTCCACAGATCATAATAGACCATAGATAGCTTTCAACCCACAAGAACAGTGGTCCAATATACAGAGGTTAAGGGAAATTATTATTCTTTCAAAGAAGCTATAAAGTCCTAGCTTATTAACTCTTCTAGCCTGGCTTTGTTCTTCTTTTTACAAAACTGAAAAATTAACAAAGTACCAATGCAGTGGCATTAAAAGTCAAAGAAGATAAATGCCAGTGGGTGCTACCAAATTGGCATTAGTGCACATTTAAAATATCAGGGAAGGGAACTGGTTTCCTCAAATAAAAGTTTAACTGGTTATTACAGCTGCTGAAAAAAAGGAATAGTGGTACATTGTATTAATCTCATCCTGCTGAAGTTTAGTTTAATTTTTCTATATTCAGTGAGTGCAGCTGTAAAAGAACAAAGTTACAGAGTGGATTAATTCTAGAAATTCTGGTGGCTGTGTTTAGTTTTAAGTAATTGGATTAGCATCTACATGTAAATTTAAAAGATATTATTGCACTTCCTGTTCACTTCTCAGTTGTACCCTTCCCTTTTCAGTCCAGTAGCTCATCTCCTTTGCAGTTGCTGAGGGTTTTTTTGCAGTCCTGTAGAGTTGTCAGTTCCCTTTGGGCTGTTTTTTTCCCCTGCTATTAGGTGTTAAACCTCTGAGCGTGGGGCTAGCTCAATCTCAACCCAGCCATTTCCTTCAAGTTCCCAATTTGGTTTCCAGTACTTTTAAATGCAAGGCACTGGTCAAGCGTTACCACAGTGAGCAAAGCTGGGATAGTGTTTTTAATCTTATTCTTTCCTTTTAGTTAGTAATTGTGCTCTTATTGTCCTTACAGAAAACTGACTGCATCATATTTCAGCATGGGAATAAGAGCACTGGGATGTTTGTCAGGACATGCCATGCTTCGCCAGCTTCTGTCCATCTGCTCTAGTGGTAATATGTAAATGGAATAGGGCTTTGAATAAGAAATTAGTGAAGCAAGAAGCCTGACAGCACTGGGGTACTTGGGATTCTCAGCAGGTATCTTATGTACCAGGGCTGGAAGTACCTTCTGGCCTGTGAGGCCAGTCTGGAGACCTGCTAAAGTAGCTGTGGTCAAGCAATTAGTGGATTGCAGAGGAGGAAGGATGATGTGCAGTTTGAAGCTGCATGGATCCCTCAATGCAAAGATGTAAGATTTCATCTGATACAGCAAAGCTGAGACTGGGAGTGGGGACAGCAGTGTAGAAGTGAAGAGAGATTAAGAAAACAAATTTTTCTGGGGGGTTTTTATGGGGTTTTTGGTAACTGCTCAAGCAAATTCAATTTTCAAGTTATGATTGCTCATTCTGAATTATGACCTTGTTGCTTCATAGTGGATACTAGAATTTATTTGCATGTGTACCTTGACAATGAGCGTGATGTTAATGTTTTGGGAGAAGAAGTAAATTACACAACAACATTTGAGCACAAACTTAAGTGTAAGTCACATACAGTAGAGTGTTCATCCCAGCCAGAGAGTGTGGTAGAAATTCTGGAGTGGATTTATGGCCCAAAATCCAGCAGAGAAAACACTGTAGAGAATGAAAAAAATCTTATCTTTGTCAGAATTAGTTTGATGGTTAAACCAGATGTTCTGAAAGGCCCCTTCCTACATGGGTAATCCTATGATTGCTGGGAAATCAACTCTAAGTTAAAAATTACTCAATAAAATAGATTTAAATAATGTATTTTTAAAAAATAATGCTATTTCTTATCCTAGACCATTGTTTTACTGCTTTTATCTATGCTTGGAAAAAGAAATAATTTTCCTATTGCTTGGATTATCCAACTAGTAGCATACATTTAAACCTTAAAGTGAAGCTGCTGTTATTATATCTTCATGTTTTAAAATTGTCCTATATATTTTTCTTCTTGTAGTCCACTGATTTTATAGTTGTATATCCTTTTGGCTAAATCATGGAATTTTAAGAAAACTGTAGAAGCAACTACAGTAGCATGGCATGTTTCCAGTCAGAAGCCAAGGGCTGTCAGTGAGGTGCAGGATGAGGATGCCAAAGCTTTTGTGCAGTCAGCTATAAAAGACAAGTTGACAGAGCCAATGAAGTATATGAATGTATAAATTAAAATTAAAAACTAGGATATGTTGTTTTAAATTAGTTATTAGTAAGGTGCACTCATTGGTAAGCTACAAGTCTGTCTGGATTAGGAGCTTCTTCACATTTCAGTGTACTTTCTGCATCTGATGAATACTCTCAGTTGTTGCATGGCAGCCTGTTTTAATGTTTACGCTTTTGCACTTTTCCATCCAGAAACAGTGTCTTTGAGGATATCACATATGTTGGCAGTGACTTTTGAAGAAAAAATTCTATTATATTAGCATTTCACTTTAAATTCCGGTTTTTTTTAATCTCAGAGTGCTATTAGTGTTTGCATATGATCAAGAAGTTTGTACTGGCCTCTGTGTGCCACAGCTCTTCAGGGTTCGAGTGATTTTCTGAGGAGCTGGGACTTCAGACCCCTGTGGTTCTTCATGGCATCACTGAGCAACTTCTGTACTTTGTTTTTCCAGTGACTGTGTTGTTCTTTTGCTCATGATACTGAACATATCTGGTGACTCAATAATTCTGTGGAAACTATTTTGGGAGGCCTTCTGAGTTATGTCCTTGTGCTGTGACATAAATATTGATTATTTTTAACATTGGATTTGAAACCATCAATTGGTTACTTTTTTTTAAATGACATTAAAGATAACAGATTTATACTTTTTCCTCTGGAAATTTTTTTCCACTTGTTTCTGAAAAAGAGAAACTGGCCTGCAGAAATTCTTGGTCAACCATTTTTATGTGCACCTTTTCTGCAATTACTGTGACTAACATCTGGCTTAAGCTAGGAGTTCAGAATTAAGTCTCATCTTTATGGTATGATCCCCTCATACACCACAAAAATGTTGGATATTCTGGATAAGAATCTTTGATCAATATAGAAAAAAGTTCATCCATCAAATGTAAACCCTCATTAGTGAATATAGGGTTATATCTGATGAGGATGGTGGTGTGTAAGGAATTAAAATTAGTATTTAAAACACCCAATGTTCTGTTAAATAGGGGGTATAATGACTGCATCCTATTTGGCCTTCAGGTGTCTTTGAATTATTAAGAATGATTCCATTTTCTATTTTGTACAGTTTTTTAACATTTTACATGTGGTTATATATTTACACTCAGACTCTATGTTCAAAACCAACTCAGTTAATGAGGGTAAATGTTATTTGAGTCCCTACATGAAATAAATATTCTCCTAGTCTTACCTGCATGGAGACAACACAATCTACAGCCACTGGAATCAAAGTGTAGCTTCTTTTTGTTACTTCTGTGGCTGTTTGTTTTTCCAGTGCATTTCCTTTATTTATTCTTGCAGTACTGGTATTGTTTGAAGTTACTACGGCAACATGTCACCATCTGCTATTATAGAGTGCAATGGGATTTAGTTGCTAGGAGTTGAGGTTTCTTGTCTTACTCATGACCCTGGTGTTTGTCAGATGCTTCTTTTCCTGAACCCGTGATGCCTTTTGATGCTTTTAGTATATACTCAACTAAAACAGCTTTGCTTTTACCAGTACATTTTAGAGTTTATACTAAGCCAACCTATAAATTTTATATTAATTGTGCTTTTTTTTAAGTAGGGTGGAAGTTTGAATGTTTCCTGAGACATTTTCTCCACTGTCTCATTTTCTTTTATTTACCTATTTACTTGTGTTCCAGTAGAAATGCATTGTTCACACTATCGATTTCCTTTACTTCTTTGCATGTTTTTAGAAATGTTCTCATCCACTTGGTTCATTCAAAAAAATAGAATTCAGTGCTGTTACTGCTCTGTTTAAAATAATTGAATGTTTTTAAAGTTTAAAAACCATGTTTTACCAGGTATCTTCATAGTGGCGCAATGAATTCAGAATTACTTCTTCACTCATAGTACATTTTAGTGTTCTGTCTGAAGAACTTCACTTTCTGTCACAACTCTTCTTGTACTATTCAATCCCTACATAAAATCCTTAGGTTAGTGAAATAACTTTTTGAATCATAAGCATTGGACTGGCATGTTTGGAGGTGGTGCTTGATTCTGAGTTTCTGCTATCCCTCTGATGACCATGCAGTCTGCAGCCCATGTGGGATATATTCTCCTTGAGTTGAACTTAGTGTATTTTCCAGCTGTTTGTCCTCATTCTACTGTGGAGTGCTTAAACAGCATAGGAGAATTTCAGTGAGAGGAGAGAAATGCATGGCTCTTTGTAGTGAAATGCTATACTGAAGTTCTGACAGTGGAAATAGTGATGCTGAGAGTGCATGAATTACTTCAGAGATCTGAGGCTGCATCTGAGAAGTGGATCTTTATTGCTGGTCACTGGGGATGAGGAAGGAGGGGCGAGCTTTTAACCTATAATGGAGCTAGCAGTTAATTTCTAATAGTTGGGACTGCTGCCAAGAAAATTATTAAAGAAGAAACACTGTTTTGTTTTCCTACTTTACAGTTACATGTAAATAATGGAGGAAGTATTTGAAGCAAAGCAGCTTTACTCTCCACTTCTTTTATAATTTGTCATTCAGTCCCACTGGTGTCAATTTGACCAGTTTGTTGTGAAAAACTGTTCAGCAATATCTGATCTTTGCTCTTCAGTAATCAGGGCATATCAGATGTTAATTTTTAAATCTCCATAAATAGTTACCAAGAAAGGGCATTCATGCTGTACCATAATCACACATATCTACACACATTCTAGAAGTTGGTTTCAACAAAATAGATAACCTTCTTGGAGTCTTTATGCCTTTAAGCAAGATAATACATAAATTCTTGTGATTAAATGCTGCTTATTTTAAGAAGCAGTTATTTAACATGAGTACAGAAAGGCATGCTGTAGTGAATGTCTCACAACTAAAAATACAATTTTTCATATACAATTCTGTAACTTCTGTCAGCAGTCTTTCCAAAATCAAGACGTCAGAAGAACACCCCCCCATTTTCATTACTGAATCCTTTGAATTCATGACTACTTTCAGCTGTATCATTTAACATCACGAAGAAGATTAGCCTGATCTGTAACTGTAAAAATGAACTACTACAGCAGGGGAAAACCAGCATCTCCTTTTTAGAGCATCAGTACCCGAGAACACACAATTCCTTACCTGAAATCTTTTGGTTTACCTGCAGAAAATGTGTCTTCTTAGCCGTCTAAAGTAGCCAGGCTCCCCCTCTAGCACTACTGTTACTCCAAAAGAAGGTATAATCGATCCTTTACATTGTAATTTTCACTGTTTATATCCAAGAAGTGTGCTGGGGTCCGCTCACGTAGGAATAAATAAATAAATAAAGGCAGTACAAAGTGAACAGCAGCGAACAGACGAAAGTAAAAGACCTCTAGTGGCCATAACCTGAAGTTAAGGAAAGGCTTCTCTTAACGAGCTTCTGACAAAATGGTTGGGTAAGACAAAATGCAGCTGATACTTAGGTACTGGGTGCCTCTCTTGACTTTCTGATGTAAAAAGGGGGTAAATACAGTCAATCAGTCACTGAGAGTCTCACCAGTACCAGGTGGAAATTGAGTTCTGGTCACAGGGAGTTCTGGTAATCTCTTCTAAACCAGCTTAACGAAAAGATCAGAGTAAATACAGGAAATTATTATGTTTACTTATGTACTTTGTAGTCTCTTGATAAAGTAAAATTCAAAACATTTAAGGCCAGCTCACTCTCAAGAAACTAAAATGACTTCAGAAAATTGTTAAGACATGAGTAATGGAGGATTTTTCACTGTCTTAAAGGGAAACTGCAAATCATTAAGGTCACTGTTACTGAATGAGAGATAAATGTCTTTCAGTTAAATTACAATTTCAAGTGATGGTATAACTTTCAGAATTTCTGCTTTAGGAATTGTGAAGAATCTGCTATTTCTTTGTGAGGAAGCTGGAGGCTTTGAGGATGGAATAATATTCTTTAGTATTAGTACAGAATAGTGTTCTAATAAAGTTTTAGGGAGCTCTGTAATAGCTACCTTAACTCCTGCAGAATTTAAAAGACAATGCAATATTTCTTCTTCTGAATGGCCTGTGTTTCAGAATGGATAGAAAATCTTTATGTTAATATATTTTCTTCCTATAAATTCCTAATGCAAGAATGGTGGACACCATCACATGCTTTTTAGGAGTCTTAAGGTAATATTGCATTGTAGTTTCTATAGCAGGTTTTCTTGTGACAGTATATTTTTCCATGCAGCATGTCAGAAATGATGCAGCTTTCTCACCAGAGCTCCTTGTCAAGGTAACTTCTGAATCATCCTTTTTGAGTTTCTAGTACATGCCTTTCATCTGGGCGTGCAAGAGCTTGAATGTTGTTTTATTTTTACATACAAAAAAGGATTTGTTAGGCAATTAAAGCAGTTCAACTTCAGAAAGAATACAACACAGTATCTTAAGTGTTTTGCATGTGTTGATTTCTGTCTGGTTTTCTTTCAGAGCCATTTTGTGGCGTGCATGACTGCCATCTTAGATCAGATGAGCAACCAGCATTATTCAGTTTACATTGAAACTTTTCAGACAAGTTCAGAACTAGTGGTGAGTACAAAATAATCATTGAGGTTGTAAATTATCCTTTTATTTCATGTGTAAAATCAGTAATATTTTTTAATATCTTGTCCTTGCTTACTGCATATAGTTTGGACTAGATGATCTTTGAAGGTCCCTTCCAATTCACACGTTCTGTGATTCTATGATCTTGTCTGATTCTCTCTACAATGAAGTGTTCCTTCACATTTTCTCTTTCTATGCCATGTTGCATCCTTCTTTTGAAGGTGACTTGGTCAATACTGTGACCAGAAATTTGGAAAAATAGAAATGTCACTGTTGCTCTTGTTCACATGTTTCTTTTTAAGTAATCCAGTGAGAGAGTACAAGCTCGGCAGAGAGTTGATGTCAAGTTGCATAAATAGGTGATGTTTTAGCTTCCTAGTCTCACTGACCTCTTGGCTTAGAAGTCTGAGGATAAAACCACACATGTGTTATATATCAAATAGATCTGAAATGTAATGATTTTTAGCTTTTGTTTGGAATCTGAGACTTCTGTTTTACAGGACTTCAATTCCTGTCAGTTCCTGTAACATGAGGAATTTTTCCATTGACTTTACCAAGAGCAAAGTGGAACCCTCCTTTTTAGTTCTTCAGTCGCAGCAGGAAGACTTTGTATTACAGACTTACTGTATTTTTGTTTTAGGACTTCTTGATGGAGACATTCATAATGTTCAAAGATCTCATTGGGAAGAATGTTTACCCTCCAGACTGGATGGCAATGAGCATGGTGCAGAACAGGTAAACTTGGGCTGAAGGATCAGTGCTCATTTTCCATGTGTTTGTGATAAGTGAATTCACTTCAAATCTTACAAAACCTCTTGCTATGCAGTGGAAGATGATTATATCACTGCAGTTTGGTGAATGCCAAGGCGGTCTTCATCTGAAATAATTTACTGAGAATACATCAGAGCTAGATGCCTGTGTTTTAAGACAAATGAAGAGGGGGGGAAAATGCATTTAACAGTCACCTGGAAGTGTTTAATTGGCCTCTGCATTGCCTGTCAGCAAACAACAAACTGTAGAAGGCCTGTTGAGTCTTAAATGTACAATTTCTTCACAGGGTTAGAATATCCTCACTAATACATCAGCAAGTTCATTGTGCTGCAGGAGTTATCTGTCAAACAGTTTTCTTTCTGCAATTATATGGTTGCTTGGATTGCCAAAATGTCTAATGATGAGCAAATAATTCAGCAGAACACCATATATGTAGGAGGTGGTCGGATCCATGGTGCTTACTGTAACTCATACCACTGAGGAAATGTGTCACTATACTACAGTTTCATCACAACTGGTTACTACAAACTCAGGTATATTGCTGCAGTAGATCAAGGTGGCATCTAAGCCAAAGTTCATCTAATTGAATTAGAGATGCTCCCTCTTGTTTGCTCATTGAGAGCTTGCTATTAAGAAATCTTTGAGTACTCTAATATTATGAAATTGACTGAAAGCAATATCATGTGTACATGATCTGCAGATTTTAGGTAAGGGCATAAAATCCATTTGTGTTGTTGTCACCATAAATGACAGTGGGATAAGCAAGGAATCATTTCCTCGCTGTTGGCCACTCATTTTGCTTGATGCTTTGGTCTAGGAAGGCTTTTTCGCTCTAAATCATACCCTATCAGACAAGTCAAAGGAAAATATTTAAAGAAAACAGTCTGCATTAAAAAAATAAAGTTTAGAAGCTATTTAACAGTGCTTCTATAAACACATTGCTTATCTAAATTGACTTGCCACTGTTTATACTCTTTGATTATGTTGCTGTTCTCAAGATTAAATAGGGAAATGAGTTATTGATCTTTCTTTCATGTCTTAATTTTATGCAGCATCAACAGTAGGAAGGGGCATTCTTGTTTCATAGAGATTTGGGGTTGTTTTTTTATTTAGAAGGGTGAGCGTTCTATTAAATTGAAGACATTTAGGTATCTAGATTTGTCTTATTAATGTTCTTTAGTCCAAACTAGAGAAAAGGCAGAGAAAAAGTCACAAGGGATCTTACTCTGTTCTCTTATAACATTAGTGAAAAAATAAAACTAATTAAAACCCTCAAAAAAGTGTTAGCACATCTAAGGTGTTGCATTCTTAATTCACCTGTTCTGAGCAGGAGGCTACACACAGGCCTGTTTGTGCCCTGGAGCACATATTTTACCTTAAGAATCTCTCCTTTCTGGATTTGCAAATATACTAGTTCTAGGCTGTGAGGCTTGTGTATTGTGTAACCCAGCTAATGGCAGAGTGCAGCTGGCACATCTCCCCTGCGGGCATTCAGCAGAGCCTGTCAGGCTTCCCCCAACACTCTCTCTCCTTTTCTGTACCTGGCAGGAAGAGTGTGAGCTGGGGACTTGAACTGCTGGAAACACTGCAGGACATAGCTGGGAAACCACAGCACATTCACTTAGAGGCAGAGTAGGGGGGAGAGCATAACTGGTACTGCAAATTTGGTGCTCTTTTTTGGGTAAAAGGTGTTCCTAATGAGCAAGATGCTCTAATTAATTACCCTTACATAAAAATGAAGACAGTTCATATGGAGCATCAGGGATATTTCTGCTTAATGTTAGGTGTCTGGCATAGATGAAGAAAAAAGAATGAGAGAAAGACTTGCAACAGGGTCCAAAGGAAGAGAGAATGGACACATTCCAGGGGAAACCATAATATGAGAGTTGAAAGCGTTCGAGTAGATGAGGGTGGAATGATTTAACTCAAATTTCTTTGAATCACTATTATAAGTAACGTGCTGTTTAGTCTCAAAGCACTTTCTGATTCCCAGGTCCATGTGATGGAGGCAGAGGCTGTGTATTGGTCCCACTGGACTGTGGGTATTCTGTTAGCAAATAAGAACAAAAAATTAACAATAATTTTTTTCCCTTGTGTTTTTTCCCCTTCTTCCTTTAACAGCAAGATGGGAAGGGCACTTTTTTGTGCTGTGCTAGATGGGACAGAACACTTTGGGCCATTGTAAAATCCTCAATGAGGTCATGAAGATAAATGCTGAGATATTTTTGTTATCCCACATGGTAGATTTAATTAACTTCTGTTCTAATGAAGGTTGCTTACTGCTCACTTCTTACTAGTTGCCAGTGCTTCTGTGTGCACTTTATTCCACTTAAGGTACTTAGATTATTGGCTCTTCATTTATTAAAAGCAGTAATTCCTAGGTACATGGCATTTGCAGGGAAATGCTTTGCTGGTTTAGGTAATAACCATATATTCTGCTTCTCTCTCAGCTGGTCATAATTTTAATTGAGCTTCATATTTCCTCCTAGGAAATTATCAAACCTTTTTGTCAACATGTAGTGCATAGAGAGTCTGATTTGCTGAATAAAAGAATTTGTTCAGGGGGGTTAACAGAAAAGGAAATTATTTCTGTCCCTTCCTTCTGTTCTGTGATTCCTCTGGGCTTGGAAATGATAATTGCTCAGATGAAGCTGGAAAGTACTTGATTTTATCATAATCAGTTCCTGGGGTCAGTTTTGGTTCATGTCCAGTCACAATTGGCTGAGTCAGCACTTTGATTTATTGTGTGACCCTTTGAATTTTTTTTTTGAACCTTGCTGACATTATATTTGCGTATCAAAAACTAAAATGAATTGGTTTTTCTCCAGTACATTTCACAGTCATGTCCCATTTGCTGAAAAACTTACATGAGATAATGATGTAGAATATTTTTTAATGGCTGTAGTTAGATTTTTTCTAAAATATGTTTTCATTACCTGCATATCAGTGTTTTCAGACATCTGTCAGAGTCAAATATTCCACAGCCCTTTTTAAGTCTAACTTGAAAGGTTTTAGCACTGCAGGTATTTGGCAAAACAGCTGGAAAAGATGCCAGTTTTCTTTCATTAAACACACTAAAAATAGCTGCCTTCTTGCTGATGAACTGCTTTGTAACACCCTCAAGACTTGGTTCTCATGTAGCTTGTGTGTCATGGCAGCATTATTAATTCAGTAAAATCTCATTATGGCTTCAAATCAGTGCCACCTGCATCCCCTAGTCCCTTACCATTTCTCAGACTGCCATGAGCTATGAATGGCTTCATTAGGACCTGGCTAACCTGCAAAATGAGGCAGAACGAGTACCTACTGGTTACCTGGCAGTGGACACCAGGGATTTATTTCTTAAGAAGGGACAGCAGGGCTAACAAGCTTCTCTTAATCTTGTGTTCTGAAGAGCATATTTTACACGCTCTACATACCTGTGTTTTTGAACAGCTCTGCCTTTGAACAGAAAAAAATCTTTTCAGAGGAAGTAACTGTTTATAGCTTTGTTCTGTGGAACTTGATAAAATGTAGCTTTGTGCATCATGAGGAGATGGTGTTTTTAGAGTTATGGTACCAATTTTCAAGTCACAAGCTCATGTAACAAATCCAGTGGCTGCTGGACTGCGTTTTGTGTTTTATATTTTCTGAAGAGAAAGCCTCAACAGCCAGTAGTCACAATTTGGATGTATCATTAAAAAATATAATAGTTTGGGAAGGAAAGGAAACAACACAGCTTGCAGAAAGCACTGAAATATTCCTTACCTTTTACAGGCAAGAAGCTGAAGTACTAATGGGGTAGATGCTATGAAGTGCATTGCTGCTACCAACTTAATGAATTTCATAGAATGTCTCAAGGTGGAAGGGAGAAAATGCACCAATTACTTAACAATAATGACTCATCAGTCTTCCACCTATCTGTTGGTGGAAAAGAAAACTTTTCAAATTTCTGTATTTTAGACATATTTGATACTGTAATCTATGTACTGATGTCAGTGAGGGCTGTGACTATTCAGACATGAATGGATCTGACTGTACACAAGTTACATACACTGTGTCAGTTGGTAAGAATGGACACTATCCTTTACTCCAGATGATGCTGCAGTATGGGGTTCAATTTATAACAATTATGATGAAATTTTAAAAATCAAGAATGCCATTATAATGATGAAAATAGGAAAAAAGTCCTCCTTAACTCTAATTCTTTGATTATTAGTTGAAGTCCATTGGCTGTCATGGGCAATATAGAAGAAAACTCAGATTTTTTTTTTCCAGCTATGCTTTAATAATCTGTTTAAAACATTGACTAGATCATTATTTGTCTGCAGAATTTGGAAAGGGGCAATTTATTTATTTATAAGAGGAAAGAAAAACTGGTTTAGGCTAGTTTTACTCTCATTTTTTTGAAGATTTATTGGGATTTATGATTCATTTATGGAACTAAGTTTGGCTGATGAATTGCAGTGTATTTTGAACAAATGAGGCAGGATTTGGGAATCTGTTGAAAACAAGAAACTCTTTATGTGTGCTAGGATGCTCCTGCTTCTGAAGTCTGAGGTCTCCTGATCTAGAAGGAGAAAACCAACTTGTTTGTTTGATCCTTTCAAAATGACATTATCAGTGGTATTTTTCCAGACTTTGGCTTCTGTTTAGAAATTCTCAAGTTTCTTCATTATGTGGTCTACTATAAATTTTTTTAATACATTTTCAGGTATTTTAATTTCAGTAAAAAATTTGGGGATTAGGATAAAGTGTAGTACTTTCAACTCTGTGTACATATGTGCAAATGAGTAAATGACTTAAGAGATTAACCACATAATCTGTTCAAAAGATGTCCTACAGAACAGTCTGAAAGTACAAACTCAGTATTCATTGCTGTCTTTGGGGATTGTAAATGCTGCTGAGCAATCTTTGTCTTGTCCTTTCTGATGAGAAACTTTGCCCTGTGCTTCCTATCTTAAGGGATTTTCCAAAAACTAAATATATGCCATATTCTCATACTAAAAATATGAGAATAACTCTTCAAGGTAATGTTAAAAGAGCAACATAGCAGAATAATCCTGATGCTGTATTATGCACTTGCTACATGATTTGATGCATCTTTTGTAAATGCATAATCTTCTGCTTCGGTGATGCTTCTCCTGTATCAATACCATCTTGGCATTGAAGTAGTAAGTTTAAGGAGTAGCAATTAGACAAGAGGCAGATGCATAGTTGTCTGTACCTATTCTTGGCTTCACAAAAAGTTAAGTTTCCCTAAAAGTTAAGAATTTTTTCCCACAGTGTTATCCATTATTGTCATGTAATTCTCCAATTGTTATAATTTAAAATTTTCAATAATAACTATATTTCTAAGCCCAAGAAATGCCCATGAAAATTTACTTTCCGAAGCATCACCTCTGCACTATTCTGAGATACATAGAAATGAAGACTGAATGACCTGTACAAATATTATAGTAAGGGTATATTATTGTCAGCAGGTGAAAAATAAAAATAATTGGCAAAGTCAAGATATCTCAAACAGAAACCTCACCCACAGAGCACTGAAGATTGCTCATTCTTGTCTTTCTCTAGGTTCAGTTTTGTACTGCTGTCAAATGAACTTTCTTACACTGTAGCATGCATTATTTCTGTGTGCTTGACATATGTATTCAAGGTAGATGTTCATATAATAATAATGAAGTAAATGAATTGTATATAGCAAACAATTTATAATTGAAGCAGGAGAAGATGGAGAGCAGTTATTTTCAAGCAGGATTTTCCTGATGATGCTGTTTGCAACAGCTTCTCTGTTATTGGAAAAGAATTTAGGAAGAATTTAGTTGTGTTGTCATAAATATTCAGATTTTTTGTACAAAAAATAACTCTTCAGTCTGCAGTGATCCTGGGTTGATACAGGGGAGAAATATGATTAAATCATACTATTTCTTTGCATGACTGGCCTTGTTATCCCAGTTACCATGGAAGTGGATTACTTCCTAAGTGTTACTCTTATTGTGCTCTTAATAACTAGGTTTCACATAGCTACAAGGCTTTTAAATAGTGTTTCTGTCTTGCTTTACTCCTCATTTCTAAGTCAATGAGAGCCTGGCATATTCTTAGGAGATAATTTCTGTAGCTGCTTTGGAAGGATTTCTGTTGTTATCTTTTCACCTGTTTTCTCAGGCTTTCTCCTGCTGCTCTGTTTTGGTCACTGAAATAGTAAATGTTTATTTTTATTCTCTGCTGTCACACTGATTGTTTGTCTAGTCTCTCTTCTGTGTATTTTATATCTTTTGGTTTAGTTTAGTTTATATTTGCTGGTCACCGTTTCAGTCATTTGCATTGATTAGCATTTGGGTCTGCTTTCCTAATCTCCATTGGTTTTCACATGTGATTTCTAAAACCCCTATATTCCAGCATTTCAATGTCATCCTCCAGTAAAAACTTTCTCAGCAACACAGGAAATGATACTCTTTTACAGCTCATTCATTTTTCTGTGTCTGATTATCTAGTGGAAATGGGTACTTGATTTATTTTCCTCCACCTGTTGTTACATGAGTGTGATTGCAGCTTTAGAAGACATCACAATGTGAGTTGGAGTTGATGCTCATAGAGGCTCAAGTGAGTATTAATAAGCCTTCACCTCCTTATCTGTATTACTCATCTCAGAGTTGATACAGATGGCTCTCAAATTTTACATCCCTTGAACTCGAGAAGACATTGAAGAGCATCTTGCTGCTGTCAGACAACTGCTATAAAAGAATTAATCTGTAAGAGTCTGAGGAAAGTTCAGCTGGTGATTTTGGGAAAGTTCCTAGTTCTGTACCTGATTTAGGCACCTTTTCTAGTAATTCTGTGACCCTGTATGTATTCTGTGTCTGAAAACTGATGCAGAAAAAGGGCAGCTTTTGTAAAGCTGCCTAAGAATAGGTGATGCCAATGTAAACTTTTGAGAGTTTATTTTGTTTTACTTTAATCATCTCTTAGTTTTATGCTGCAAGTAGTTGATGCACTAATTTGAACTTATTTGCTAAAAATAACTTGGAGTTCCAGATCTACATTTTTGGTTTATCACCTATTTGCATTTCAAAAGCAAGGACACTTGCTTTTGCAGCAGACCTATTTTACTGTTGAATAGAGTCATCATATTGTAAGGAATAACCTTGAAATCCTTCTTTGATTAACAACATCTTGTTTATTGATTTAAAACTATTTCATTGCTCCACCCCAGTCCATCTGTTTTATTTTGTTTGGGGGAGAATCAGTCTGAGATGAGATTTTTGCTCTGAGGATGACTTTATAATTTCAGCTGTGTCAGTCTTAGATTATTTATGTATGTTACTTAAAGTAGTGCTTTATCCCTATTTCAGACTTGCATTTAAGTATTTGAAATTAAGTTGGAATGCAATTGCATAGGATTCAATTCATAGGGTTGTCCAGCCAAAATTTAAAATAAAGTTCTCTGATAAAATAAAAGGCAAAGCAGAAGCAGCTGGAATTTGGAACAGTAAAGAAGGCATCAGCAGCAGAAATTATTGTAGGAAAAGGAATTTGTGCAATTTTAGTTGAAAATTGTTTAAATGGGTGAGAAATTAATTTCATATTATGCAAGTAGAGAAATGTTAACCTACTAAAACACCTGAAAGAATATCCGAGTATGAGAAGTGAGAGTCACGTCCCTTTGGTTGATCTTGAGCAGTGTACACTTGTGACAGTCCCCAAGTTCATAGACAAGGTAGGCTCTATTATCTGCTAAAGAAGCAAGGAAAACACTTTGTTACACTGTGAGAAGACAATCTTTTTGAGTAATTTTTCTCAAGAGCTGCTTCTGAACTCAGAGAGTACTTGTGGTGGTTTCTGGGCTGTCCTGGGGCACACTTCTCTCTTGCTTTCATCAAAATCTCAGGGTGTTTTGTAAACACTTACTTAAGTTCCTACTTGTGACTACTTAATGTATCCCCTTTTTTGACTACTAAATAAATAAAAGACAGGGATGTGGAAATGCAGTCACTGAGGTAGGACAGTGTGGCATTGGCAGGAGCCAGGAATAGTATTCAGACCTACTGCCTAAATGACTTCTGATGACAGAAATAGATACACCCTTTAGGCAAAATACAAGTGCATGAAAATATTTTGAACTTGACAGCCTGGAAGTATTGCAAGCTTCCTGCAAATGTGTCATTCCAGTATGTCAGATAAAAAATAGCCCTGAGAACGAAAGGGATATTCACTGAAGGTAGCAGATATATTATAGCATCACTGTGTAGAATTGTACAAGTATTTTTTCAATATCTTCATTAATTTTTACTGGACATTAAGTACCTCAGTGTTTTTGAAGTGTCCTTGGAAGTTTTTACATATGGCTAATATTAAGCCACAAGCTCTTCTAGAAAAGAAATACCCAAGAATGGCAGGGGCTGGAAGAGACCTTGAGAGATTATCCATTGAACCCCCTCCAAGGGTCACCCAGAGCAGGTTGGGCAGGAATGTGTCCAGATAGGTTTTGATTTTCTCCAGAGATTGAAGTTGTCCATATGATTAAATTGCTTTACATTACTAAATTTCATATGTGATTAAGCTAGTAGTATTTTTACTGTATCTTGCCCATTATTTCTGTGCTAAAAGACAAAGTATCTAAAAGTTTTCTAACCTAAAGGTTTTTTAATGCAAGACAAATTATCAGTGCCACACCACACCCTGCCCATGCAGGGCATTTAGGTGAGATGTTTCACTGTAGGAGCTGGAATAGCGTGTAAATAAACTGGGAAATCTTGAAAAAGTCTAAAAAGTGGAGGATACCCTCTTCTACCCCAACAAAACATTTCCAAGGGAAGGGAAATGCTGCTCTTAAGCAGCTGGAGCTTGAGAACTTGATAATGTGAGTTGACAAGAAATATATACTTCTAAAATCATAGGAAAATCTAAAGCAATATAGTTCTACAGAAAAGACATAATGCTAAAAAGACCTCAACCCAAAACTCCTACTCAGAAAAGTAATGGGCACAATGACAGACAGAACAATGTGTGGGTGTCTGAGTTCTGCCAAGCTGGGTATTTTTTTGTGCTGTCTAGAGCAAACCATTCTCTTTAGAATCCTCCCCCCTCCCTTTTTTTTTTATTTTTACAAAATCTTAATTTGTTTGTGTGAAGCATCAGGCATTTCTGCAGAGATAAATGTACCCATGCATGTGAAGCATTGGGAAGAGTGTGTTTATGTTCTGTGGGCAGTGTGAGGAGCTTGCAGTGAAAATCCCACTTTCCAGAACAAGAGTTGATGACAGAAAAGGTTGAGTAGGAAATCCAGTAGCCAGGTAAGACAGACAGCAATGAAGGTGAGGATTGCACTGGGTGCACAGAGCAGTTCTGTGGTTCTGCAGAGGTTTAGGAGACTGGGGACAGCCTACCAGAATGACAGTGAGTTCTTGAACTTGAGGTGATTTGCTGACACTCATAATTTCACAGGTTACGACCTTAGTTCATCTAATTTTTTTGCTAATAATGCTAAATATGGAATTAATGCTTTTTGTGATGATACTATACATTAAGATGTTAAGGGGTTGTGTGCCAGTCTTATAACTAGTAGATCTTTTTACTAATTGCTAGTATCAAGTTGACATTTGTTGTATTTCAACAGCGAGGGTTGTTTTCCCTTGTGTTCACCTTTGTCAGATTGCAGTATATGTTTGCCCTCTTCATTTTTTCCCCATAGAAATACTTCAACTTAAAGCCTGTAAAAATTTGAGGGAAGTGGATCACTAGTTTTCAGAGTCATAAATTGGATGAAACTGTATTATATAAATGAACTTTATAAATATTTAGAGCTACAATTTGTTTTACAAGTGTACTGTGCTGGAAAGTCAGACAAAGAAATTAGCTGTAGAAATGTGACTTAATCCTGCTGCATTAATGAGGAGTATAAATGGATGCTGCTTTTCAAGCCAGAGGAATAACACTCAAGCTCTTCATCTTAGATGAAATAATTGTATATTAATTCAGCTTTGAATGGGTTTTTGTAATCAACCTGAGGGGAAAGATGAACACAGCTGCATGGAATGAATATCTTTGAATTGGGAAAGTGCTGTGGCAGCTTCTAACTCCTGATGTAAGTACTGGAGCATTTTGAGCTATCAGACTCAAGAGGAGGCAGTAACACTCCTGCAAGTGATTTGGTTTTGTCACAAAGAAGGTAAAATGGTTTTTGAAAGAATTGTTCTCTATGTTTTCTCAAGAACCCAATGCAGTGTGCAGTAGAGGAAAAGGAATTATGTTGTTTGAAGTTTTCAGCAAAGGTCAAGAAAACTTTTTGACAATTTTTTCAATTTTTTTAAGTATAACATACTATCATGCAGACTGTCACCTACTGTATTCACTCGTGGGATCTTCACTTCTCCTGGTGTGCTCAGAATCAGTATCACACATTACTGGAATGGACTCACAGAGATTGTGTTTGTTTATCTGTGTCATTGCTTTTCTTTTTTAGGGTGTTCTTGAGAGCCATGAACACATTTGCTGGAACAATGAACCAGAAATTTCTGGAGAATATGAATTTTGAGTTCCAAGTAAGTATTTAGACTTCTTGACTGAGTGGAGGCAGAATGGGCAGGTCCAATCCCCGTGCCCTGTCAGAGCCACTTCCAGTACTTTGTATCAGTATCATATGGCTGTTGATTTAAGTGTCACAGGATTAGGATGCCTTTGATATCATGCTTTGATTATTTATAATAGGGCACTAAAGCAGAGTATTTTGTGCTTTGACTCTCAGAACTGGCTGGCAGGAACACATTGTAACTACTTAGGATGCCTTTTGCTACAGGTTGTTAGGATTCCCAGGGATGGGGTGTGTTTCACTGCTGGTGCTATGGTTCATGGTTTAATGCTGGGAGCTAATGAATCTCAGATGAATCTTTTTTAGCAGTGTTTATTCAGCTGCTGTGTCTTCAGAGCAAATGTGTAGTTGGGGTTATTAAAATTCATCTTTCTCGCTTTCTGCTAATAGTACCATACTAATGATGTACATCTTTGCATAATGTAAAAATCTCATGTTGCTTGCATCATTTGGTTTCATAAATTATTAAGCATTATACATAGTTTGATATTATTCAGGCTTTTCTCAAAACTGTTGTAATTTCCTTATATTCAATTTACAGCTCTGGAACAACTATTTTCATTTGGCTGTGGCTTTTATTACCCAAGATTCACTACAGCTAGAAAACTTTTCCCACGCAAAGTACAACAAAATCCAGAACAAGTAAGCAAAAATGTGTACTTGAGTTGATTTGCTTCATTTCATAGTGAAATTATGATAATGATACCTTTCATATTTCTTTTCTTACTAGATATGGAGATATGAGGCGTTTAATTGGCTTTGCTATCCGTGACATGTGGTACAAACTTGGTGAGTATGCAAAGGATCTTAATTGTGATTGAATCTGTAGAGTATTGCTGGTTTCACTGAATAATATCTGACATGAGCTTCTTGTGTAAATATTTGTTATTTGAATTTCATGTTTTCACTCCCGTGAAGAAGCTTGGACCTGACATGAGCTACTGTTTGACTACTGCCTGTATTTTATTTCTAAGAATGCTCTCAGGTTTCAGAGATGAAGTTTGGTTTGTACTAATCAGGCAATAATCTGGTAATTAAGCTGTTTTGTAGGATACTGAATATGAACATCTCTTTCTTTGCTTCTCTGAGGCAGGGAAAATCCATTTTCCTTTTCTCTTCCATTGAATATTTTGTTACTTACACAAAAATTCCAGAAAAGCATGTTCAAGATGCATTGGGGAAAAAAGTCCCCAGGTTAAAGAGTAAAAAATATTCAAAAATTTCTGCTGAATTACATGTCCAGTGGGACAGTGGCAGTGATATCACTAAAGGGCAGCTCTTCAGCTATGAGTGTGGAATAAACACAGAAATGCTTCCAATAGATAAATTATTCTATGCAGAAATCAACACAGTTAATGTAGATAGTGTGTTGTATGCTTGCTTCTTCCATAATGTCTCTGCTGTTCCATTCACAAGTACAGTGTAGTGCAGCACACTCAATAGACCACATTTATTACAAATAAACATTATCTCAAAATGGAGACATTTTCTTCCCTCAATGGGTTTGCAGCCACTCCTGTAGAGGCAAAAGTATTTCCAGATTTCTCTTTTCGGTGTGTTCATGTTCTTCTTACCTTTCCTCTCACCCTTGAGTTGGCCCAGTAGGGTTTGCTGTGTGTTAAATTCTCTGGAACAGCGATGCTGCAAGGTAAGTAATCAACGGGGAGACCATAATCTCACCTGTATTACCACACAAGGAAGTCAACTGGGATTTTGAAGTTACACTAAAAGATACTATTATTAACTGTGTATAGACTGTTATTAACTATGTAGAGCATTTGTTATTAACTATGTAGAGAATTCCTTCTCAGTACTACTACTAGCCCATATGCAATGTCTTTGTGATCTCTATTAAACATTTTAGTTTCAAGGTGCAGCTTGCTGAGAGATTTTGAATGTTTTCATCTTCTTAGACACACTCCTTCTGCTTCTACATACCCTTCAGTAATTTTTTTCTAAAATTTTGTCCTTTAGTATTTTTAGTAGTAGCTTTTTTTGAT
>VZTY01009622.1:75178-109386 GCA_013400935.1 Turnix velox | reverse complement strand
AATGTTACAGGCTTGACTTGTTCATCCTTCCCCAAGCAGCAGACAAACTGATTCCATGAATTCATCTCATTGCTTCTCAGAAAATAAGTCAAGTTCTTGCACCTTTTGTTTGTTTGCTCCTTCTCTGACCTATTTGGACATTAGGCTTAGATTTGTCAAAGAAATAACCCCAGTATATGAGAAATGAATCTGTCTCTTTGCAAATTTATTACATTATCCTTAAATACATTTTATTCACTATTATTTTTACTCAGCACTATCATATAAAGCATGTAACTTTATTGGAAGTTCCCCCATTTCATGTTATAATCAGTACAATTGGTAAAGCAATTAGTAACACACTTTGACATCATTTACATGAACAACAAGATAGCATCTTTACCATTATTTATAAATGCATTGTTTCCCCTGAAAATAAATCTCTGTGGAGTGAAAAAAAAAACACTGGAAGGTGACACTGATATAAAGCATTGAGGTAAATCCATGAGGTCAGTCTGTATAGTTCAAACTTTTTGAATTTTAAAAATAAATCCAAACATGATTGTACAATAGTGCTTTTCTGTGTCATGGTCATGTTAACAGTAAATTATGAGAAAAAGCAGACCAGAATGGAAATAAGTCGTCAATTATTTTATTAAATAATTAAACAAAGAGGAATCATAAATTAACAAACGCAATGTTTTTATAAAGCATATTCAAAGTTTAGAGGTGCCATACTTTATAATTCTAAAATAAAACATTTGAACTGTTTTTAGCTTCCAGCTGATAAGCTAGAAAAGATGCTCCTGTGAATTGGTTTTCCTTTCTTGCCCTATTTTTTTTGCACCATGTTCCTTTCTGCACTTCATGAGAGCATTTTTTCACTTATCTTTCTCTTTTTTATTTGCTATCTTACTGAATCCTAGCTAAGACAGACAGGTAATCAAATTAGAAGTGATATTTTAGGGTAGTTTTATATATCCATAGTTGAAATAAATGTCAGCACTTGTAATAAAATGAAAGCAGCCATTACTAGTATTTTGACTTAATACTGGCAAACAGCCTTGGTTTATAATTTATAATGATGTAGCTGTTTGAGTTTGGGGCAGTAATGAAACCCAAAGTAACTTCAATCTGTCAATCACATCAGAAAAAACCCAAACAAAATAATTTAAAATTGGAAACTGTCAACATTCCAAGGTCACATAAACCTTTAAATACTGCTAGGCCATGATGGAATCCTGTAACATCTTTACGCAATTTTAAAAGAAACACTGATGTCTTTAATTTTTGTGTTCTTTGCTTAATCAGTTCAAAATTATTTTCTATTTTCCTCTAAAACAAAGAGAAAATGTGATTTACAAAAGAAAAGATCCAAACCTATTGATACGCTAACAGTTTAACATTGTCACATGGTGTAAAATGTAAACCTCATAAGCTCTATGTTAAGTGACATTTCCAAATACTGTTTGCTTTTTGTTCCATATGTATAGTGTGAAGAAGCTTTAAAAGAAATATAAAATGTATGGTAGTTACATCAAAGAAATATGGTTTTGATAAATGGAATAATATTAAAAGTCAATTAACAAGGGAAGAAGCAGCAGCATCAACAAGAAAGAGCCTTTGTTTTGCAAAAATGGTCTAATGGAGAAAAAATGGTGAACAGAGAAAACTCACATGTTCTTACCTGCCAGACTGGCAGGTGGGATGCTTTAGAACATTTTCATGACTCATTATATGGTAGTATTACTGCCAAAGGCAGATGGATGGAAATGCCAAGCATATGTGAAGAAGGTCAACAGCAAAGATTCCAAGAGAAAGAAACCAAAATATTCTTGTTAACATTTTTATGGCACTCTGTGATAAAACAGTGGGAGGCCGACTTCTTAAGAAGATGGCTAGAAACAAAAACGTGAACGCAATGTAATTTCTGTGGTATATGCTGTAAAGATATGTTGGCTGTATATTAGCCCTCTAATTTTGCACTGATTAATTTTCTTTTCTTTCTTCTCTGAATTAGTATTCCTGAATGGAACTAAATGAAGAGATTTGTTTATAGATCCCCATAGTAGAGTTGTCACATAATGCAATAAACATGGACTTCGGAAAATACTCAATAGTGAACTCTGTGGATTTTTTTTATTAAACTAATTAATTACAGCATTTTTATGAAGAGGACATTTTACCACAATGTGATCTCTTGTTTTACCAGACTGTTTACATTTTATTAATTCTTTATGTCCTACAAATAAAATGCTAATGCACACATGCATATTAATATATTTGTAGGCCAAATCCTTACACTGTAGTTAGTGAAGCATTAAGCATTTGGTCCTTTTTGTATTAGCATCTCAAAAGGAAGACTGTGGACCTCTCTTCTCTTTTTATACCATTTAGACACTACCCAGACATTTAAAGAATAGAGACTTCTTATTATACTTCAGTGCAGAGATTTTTTTTCTCACTCCAGCCCCAAATAGTCCTTTCCCAATAGATTCACAGCTGAAGAGAAAAATTCTATCAGCTGCAGACTGGTGTTTTCCTTTGACAGGAAACAATGAGATTTGGTAAATTTGCCATGCTGTCTTAACCAAGAACATGAGCTAAACTGCTATGCAGAGACTTTTAGAAGAGGGAAACATCCAGTGATTTTTTTTCTTGTAGTACTAGTTTTCCAATAGAGGTGAGGCTTCAAACTTAAGAGCTACCAGAGTAAAATAAAGGAAGCTCAATAACAGATCATTGTACTATTCTCAGCTTGTGCACTTGATAGTAGTCACTTGTTGGCAGGAATCTTCCCTAATAACGTCAATAAGCAGAAGTATTTGTTTGCTGCAACAATAACATATTTTTCCAAAACAGATCTAAAGCATCTGTCTTGTGTCTTCCCTCGTGTAAGCATTTTATGTATGATTTGAAGGCTGTAAATGATTGTGAAAGGGCATTGCTTAAAGATGAAATTGGTGCGTACTTTAGGATTTGCTAGGAGAGAAAATTCAGAAAGATCACTATTTACCTTCTGTTTTCCACTGTAGATGTATAACAGGTATGTATAAATCATTCTGATGTCTGCTACCATCTTTCTCTAGACCCTATACATATTTGGTAGCTGACGAGTACTAGAAGTGGGGAATAAGATCTAAAACTTAACTGGGCATTTGAACATAAGTGCGTAATAAGCCATTATCACTATTTTATCCAATTTTGATATTAGTGATGCACAGAACAATTCTAGAAACAGCTTTAAGAAAGAGGCTTATTACAGAAAAACTTAAAATTGGATAATCCAGCATCGAAATGGTTGAATGATGCATTCTAATACATCCCACCTGACATTTAAGAGCCTTTGTGTTTATGCTGCCATTTTGTATATGATTTTAAACAGAATAAAGTGATTAATGTTGCCTAATAATTTTTTGTCTGATAATATAGTCCTATTATTCATTACAATTTTCATAATAAATCAATGTAATTCTCCAAAGGAATCATTGGCATTTCAAGCAAAGTAGCATATCTCACAAGATCTTCATAACATACTTTTAAAAATGAAGTTCCTTGGCAAACCAATTTATAGAATTGGTTCCTAATGCTTAAAACAATGTAAAGCAGAATATTTTCTGTAACAAGTTGACATCAATTTCTTTTTTTAGTCTAGAACAGCTCCCTTCAAGAAGTCTGTGTTATCAATGACCATTTACTCTAAATAAAAAAAAATCTATAAAATCGTTATTTTGAAGCTGTATTACTTCAGTCTCTGAACTCATTAAATTTCACAGCTACATAGAAAGGTTGAGAAGGGACATCACTAAAACAGTTGTCCACTTAATGACTGGTATGACAAGCTGGATAGCATTATTTATTTTAAATCATCAATTGACTTTATATGAGAAAATGTACCTTCTACTTCTTGTTCCTCAATTATTCTTTAAATAGAATTACAAAAATTGTATTTGTTCTTGTGCACTTTTTTATAGCTTGACAGTCCACAAATAACAAGCTTTTGAGTACTACTTATTGGTTCTTCCACTCCGAACATCTTGCTGTTTAGCTCTAGTTGTCTAGGATTAATTTTCAGAAAGTTGGCAACACCTTAAGTAACTTCAGTTTTAAACTAGGATGGAAGACACTTCAGTCAGAAATTTTCATGAAAAGATGGATCAAAAAATCTTGTCCTTTTTTACCTTTTATCTGCTAGTTTTTGGAGTTTCTTTGAGGCTCTTGATGCATACTACATGTCAAAAGGAGTTCCTGTTCACCAAGATGATCTGTCACCTCTTTGACATTCCCTGAGGTTTTTTACCAACATTTAGAAGCCCATTTTCATCACATGGTTTTAAAAAACTTGAATGATCAAAACTACCAAGAGCCAAATTACAGCTTCATCATGAAACTTTAACAAAAACCTCAATTTTAAGATACAAATTATTAACTGAGCCCACCTGATTGGTAGGCCTATTTAAACTCACTGAGGTTTAAGATATAAGAAAAGTACTGTTTAGACCTCAAGAAATTTAGAATACACCAAAATTAAAGATGTCCAGAAGAATCCTACAATAGTCAAAATTCCCTGAAGAACAGACACATATTGTATATATAAACCAGAAAGATATCAGATGAATCTTTGGAGAAAGAGGAAAAAAAGAATATGGGGTTTAGACTGAGAATCAGTAAGGAAATGTTCAAGAATAATGCAGAGTAAGAAATACTTAAGAAAAATCATTACTCTGCAAGAGAACATATTTGATTAAAGTACCTATGAATTCCTTTTAGATTGTGGCTACAGAAGAATGTGTAAATCTTCCTAGAAAGCAAGTGACTTAAAAAGCAGAGGTTGTTTCCTGAGTTATAACATGTTAATAAAGTAATATAAATTCTTGACCCATCTATCAAATGAACAAAGTGAGTTTACATATGCTTGCATCACTACTTTGTGCTGTTTCCTTAGTCTTTCAAGCACAAATATAACTATTACTTAAGATTAGAGAAAAAACATTAGTGATAATTCCAGGCTTGGGCTTAAGCTATTAAGTAAATAGTAAGCATTATGTAAATAGTAAGCATTCATTTCTTATATTGTTGAGTGCATATGAAAAAAAACCTGTTTGTTTCAGTATTAATTTGAAAACTCATATGTTTTTATTGCTTTAGGATTTTAAGAAAGAACAGTTGCCATAGGTGAAAAAAAAATTCTTAATATATGCAACATTAAAGGTAGTTGATGATGTAATTAACAAAGGTTAAGGAGTAAGATTCTTAGGGAGAGGTTACTTAATAATGTCCCAAAAGACCAATGTTATTAAAGTAGCGCTTGAAGCAAAATACAAAATCTAAATCTGGATTTTAAAAACCTGCAATTTTGCTAAAGCATCCGTTATCTCATAGGTTTCTTGTTTCCTTTGTTTAATTCAACAGCAGGTGTCATGAGAAAGCTCTTTTTGGACATGAAGTGAAAATACTTCAGTCCTGAAGAATGCAAAACACACTTCTTGCCTACACATTCAAAAGTGAAATGTTCCTGTAATTATTTAGATTAAACAGATTCAGCATGGAAGACTTCCTGTATTAATAGCCTACATATTCCTGAAGTCTGAGCTCCACAGAAAGTGGAAAGTGAAAAGATGGCCAGCTATTTCTTTTCAGTCATGCAGATGTTATCATGAAATAAATTATTCTCAAATCCTGACTATTTCTAGTTATCACCACAATGTATCATTACATTTATTTAGCAGCTGTCTATTTCCAAGCAGGTTTGTGTGTTAAGCTTAATTTAGTATACAGAGACAGAAAAAGTCTCTCCAACACTTCTATGCTTAATTTCTGCTTAATTTCTGCCTCTTGGATTTTGTGTTGAAGTCATATTTATTATACACAACTCCTTTTCACTTTCCCCTCTTCAGGACTTACTGAATTAAACAATAGAACTTCAATATCCTTTATACTAAAGAAGTATTTACCCACTGAAAGGAAAAATGAAAGGTGAGCAAGTGAGTAAGAGAATTCCAGGCTTTGAATGCAGAGGGAGAAGAAACTTCTTTTTTTGAATTAGAGCTAATGGCTGCTTTTCCTGGCCAGTGGATCTCAATTGGAACGCTTCTGAATGATTTATATATATATGGAGATTTGAAGGAAAATTTCTGTCATCCATCCTTGCCTGGGTGCTAGCTTTGGATGACACCTCAACAAGAATTACAGCTAATGGCAGATCCCAACAACTGGTCCTGGATGCCATTCTGCAGTGTGATGGACGTGTTCTCATATATTTTATAACAGGACTCTAAGCTCTAATACTGGATTCTCGATTCTAGCCTGAGGAAGATAATACTGCAAAATTTCCTGTAACATTAGTATGAACAAAATTTGTAGGTAGAACTGAAAATCTCACCTAATGTTTACATTCAGCAAAATTAAGCTTAAACTGCTTGAAGGTTGTGATTATTCCACTCTGCACTGCACTGGTGCCATCCTACTCTCTCTCTATATATAATTTAAAATATATATATAATATTACATGTAGTATAGTCTGGTTTAACTACATATAATGGAATGGTGAACTGCTAACCTCTAGTAAATACGTGATTCATCCAAAAGTTTGGGGGAGGATACATATGTTTTCTTCAGTAACATACCAGTATAGAAACTTAGGTTTAATTTGAACATGAAAAGATAGTGGCAAACCAATGTAAAGGTTTAGAGGCACAGAACCATTAAAATACCTTTCTGTATAGAAGCAGACTTTCATTAAGAAAACTTAAAATTCTGATAGTTTTTCATGCCAGAAGAGGGAGCTCTTGAACTATGACACTATTTCTGCTAGAGTCTAAGGATTCCACCTTTATTTCTATCATTATTACATTAAATTCTCATAACCTTAAAATATTTTAAAGTATCCTATTTGGTAAAAATAGTGTATGCAAGAGGCTAATAGTGCCTTTTAAATAACTATAAGCGTAAGAAAAAGGGGCAAGAATAGCAAAACCTGAAAACAAAAATTAAAGCAAAAATAGCTTCTATCTTGTATAGAATAATAATCACATATATGTATGCATCTGAGAGAAAGTATCCATGCACTTAAATAAAAACTTCCCTAAGACACTGCTGAGAAAGGTTATTGTTTGTGCAAAATATTAGCAATAAAAATTAAACCCCCAAAGTTTATCACAGAGTGTCTGTATGTTACTTATCTTCAATCAATCAATTAGTCCATCAGTATATAAATAAATCTGGGTCACCTACTTAGATCTAAACAAAAGTTACCAACATAAATGCATTCATAACACAAACTGGGTCTGATATTCCAGTGCCATCTCTCAGGAAGATTTTTGAAAGACATATTTATGACTTAAGCTGATGCTACTGATGTATGTAGGTCACTCAAGACTCAAGACAGGATTTACTTTACTTGCCCCTGCCATCTAGGAGTTAGGTACCTGGTTGTTGAAGCCCTCCCTATTGTTAACGTTAGGGTTATTAATAAAACAGTGTTTTACTCATTCAGGGAGGGAATCACACAATTTTGTGAAAATTCATTTAATTACTTAGACTAGTAGATCAGAATACTTCAGGTTTAGACTGGCAAGACTCATCCTTAGGTTATCCAGGCCATCTACATTGGGCTGTAGTTCATCATAAGACTTATGAGAAACTCATGTTCTTCTAGCAGATGGAGACAAACCTCAGATCTAGGGTGCATGGATCTACACCAGCAACCTCTGTTACTGAATCATACACCTGACTTTGGTCATCTGAATAAGGAACAAAGCATCAACATAAAGACAAGGTGAACTTTAAAATTGCAGTCTGCAAATATCAACATTTAAATTCCAGAAAAATCTCTTTCACAGAACATTTTTCACCCTTATCTATCAGTCCACTTCCTGAAGAAATCATCAGATGAAACAATGCAGAGAAAGAAAGTAATTTAGTATGGGAGCAATGAAGGCTAATCCTATAAAAGGCTGCACCAGCAATAAAGTCCCCAGAAGGTCATGGAAATGATTGATAATTGAGTCTGAACCTGTCAGGATGCTTATAGTGCATTTAAATGTTTTCATGGCTTCTATGCTTTTTGCTAGTAGAAATAGGGGAAATAGGAGCTGGAAGAATATCTGCTCTGTATTTCTAAGTGCTTTCAGTTGAGAACATGCCAGATGGAAACGTTTTCTTATTTTTAAGTGCCTGAACACAAGAGAGGATGGAGAGAGCTGGCTAAAACAGCTAGATGTCTTCCTTGGTACTTCAAGTCACTATGTTTTACTTCTGCAAGATCTATTTACATTAGAGCACTTCTTGTATCAGTGGCAGAATCAGAACAAGATACAATAGCCTCTTCTCATATCTGCCAATAAAAGATTTAATTTATTTGTAGATGTGAACTTGCCATATCTGTTATTCAAACCGAATTAATATAAGGGTAATTTCCCAAAGGAAGAATGATACTGTAATGTTATGTATCAAAGTTCAACAAGAAATGCACTTGAGCAGGAAAATGAGAGGTCCATAATGAATGGCCAGTCTCCTGAATTATCATGTCAACTATATCATGTACTATAGCTTAAAATATATATTACATGTTATTTTAAGAATGGTTGATATAAAAAAGGAAATCCTTTAGTTAAGAAAGACATTAAAAGAAATAACACATGAATAGATGTATATGGAAAACTGAGAAAATATAGTTTAAGGGAAAGAAAATTCCCAATGATTTTTCTATCTTAATTTTTTTTTATTTAAGTAAATTCTCATAAATATGAGCATATCTACTTGGTGTTCTGCTACCTTTGATGGCAATCAAAAAACCCTGAAAGTTTTTGTTCTCAGAGCTATCAAGCTTAGCACCAGATGGCCCTCTGCCCTTCATTTGTGCAAAAATGACATTTATTTCATTCACTATGATATGTCATTACTGGCTTGATTACAGACACTGCTTATTGCTAAAACATATTTTTGGCAATTAAAGCAATCTAAGAAAAGCAAGGAGGCAAGTCAGGAAATCTGATTAGCAATGTCTCCAGTGACTGTGAAACACAGCATGATAACCACTGTACTAAACTGCATAACATTTTTTCTGACCTTTCTGTTTATACTTTTTTTTCTTTTTATCTGGCATCCTCTTGATGTTAGAAAGATTAATTACATTTATCTCCTCGCTGAGGAGACCAGCACCAGAGGAGGACAGTCCGTATTGGGGAAGGGAAATTCGGCAAAAAAAAGAACCAACATGAAGCTCATTTTCGGTCCTCTCTAAGGCGGAATAAGCTCGGAGACCGCAGCGTTCACCGACAGCTCCGGGAGGCGGTGCTCTGTAGCGGAGCACGGGGCGGGTCCGCTGTCCTCGGCGGCAGATTGAGACGAGGAGCAAACGCACCAACGGCTCCGCTCCACCCTCCCACAGATAAAAGGGGCCTTGCAAAGAGGGTAAGCAAGTGGGGTGGAGGTCGTTGCAAGGAGTTAATGGTGATTTCCATCCATCGGAAGACTGCACTCCCAATTGCAGCCAGAGAGGTTCTGGAAGTCCTGCCAGAGCTCGAACAGAGAAGTGCAGTGACCAGGTGACCGGCTGCGGGCAATGCCGGAGCCTTTCACTGCTAACGAGGGGCAGCTCAGAGGGGGCTGCCTGAGTTATGAACAGGTGAATGATCTGCCATATGCTCAGCGTAGTGAAGAAGTGGAAAATCTAAGGACCATTAAAGAGGCTGAGACAGAAATAGGCTGGTGGAGCAAGGCTTTGCCACCCTTAAATCAAAGACAGGAGACCATGTCAGATAGGAGCCAGGATCATGGTGTCCCTGCATCCTGCCCTTGTCAGGTGAAAGGCAGAAACCTGAAGGAAAGAGGTGGGTGGGTCAAAGTTCGTGGTGAGGACAGTGGGTGAACGCCCTCCCTGTCCACCTTAGTGCCTTCAGTTCCTCTGAACAACAAGTCAAGGTCAAATTACTACAATTTCATTCTTCAACTGTTACATTTTGACATATTTTGAAAATACAAAAAAACCCCATGAAATAAAAATAATTCTTGTTATGCATTTAAATCATTCTAAAAGGGTTCTAAAATGGATTGTAACTTCCTTGTTTATTTTCTTTCCGCATTTTTTATCACCAAAATGCCAAAAGACAATGTGAACAATGGTGAAAGAAGTGGTACATTCAGAAAATTCTTTTAAGTTTTGTAATTGTCTAATTTGTGCAATGCAGTAGAGATAACTGATAAATCTCACTTCCAAATTGGATAAAATAAGCTGTATAAAAACTGTCAATTACAGGTACACATGAAGAACAGATTTTAAATGAATTAAAATTTCACATTTTTATATTAGTTTAGTATGCTTAAGGAAGCCAGAAGACCTAAGGAGCACATTCATAATTTATTTTTTTTATTATTCAGAACTTAAAGGAATCCACTTAGATTAATTTAGAATAAATATTGGCTAAAAATCATAATGAGTTTCTAGAATTAACAAATGGTGAATTTGCAGATCTTCTGTCTGTCTGTCTTCATGCTTTACACGTCCTAGTAGGGTACATGGTTGGCTTGAAAGATTTCTCTTAAAACTTCACTGGGCTAAAAATTCTCAGTAATCCAATAATTTTTTAACCAGGATTTATTCATAGAAAACCATGATTAATTTTTCGTAGTAGATTATATCTTTAAATTAGTTTCCTAATTTTATTATAGTATTTAAATTTAAAACGCTACAGTCAATAATTGTTTACTGTATTAATCAATTTAAATCAAAAATCTGCAGACTATTATAAATCTGTCAGAGAAAGTTTTTGCATAATAAAAAATAACACACATAGCATTCATTTTTTAATGAATGTAAGCTAGAAGGAGATTTCTATGTAGAGGGGTAGGGGAGAACTTTGTCAGAAATTATATGTAAATAAACAAAAGATTAAACCTACTTTTAAACTACTTTACACATTCCAAATATAGCCTGAAAGACAGAGAATTATTAGAGTTTCAACATTTTGACATGCAAACCTTCTATAATTAAGACAGCTCTATAATAAACTGTTCACATCAATTTCCACAGAAAATTAGTATAATCACTCATGTTCTGATAAGGTTACATTCTCAATCACTTCCTTATTTCCTTTTATTCAACCAATATTTCCTTTTTTGTGTGCAATTGAACAGACAAAAAAACCCTTAACCTAATCATAGTCACAGAATAAGAACTCTTACCATGTTTAGTTAATCACAATTTCATAGCAAGTGTAATAAAGAAAATACAGAATGGAAGTTCTAAAGGAAAATTATCATGCTTTTTGACTAAGTCATTGAACTATTTTCAAGAGCTTTCTTCATTACCCGTGGGTGGGATCCTCCTGGTAGATCTGGCCGTCCGTTACGAATCGAGGAATTTCTCCGTGACCTCAGTGCTGTTCTAGCAGTTATATTATGCATATCTTCAGTAGAAGATGTTGTAAAGAATAATGTGATTTTAAAATGAGAAGCTGGACACTTATAAACAAGGAGCAACTACTAAAGGATTTTTGTCCCAGCAAAGATAGGATTTAGCATGGTCATTAGTGATGCTGGAGAGCAACCCCTGATTTTTCATCCTTTTCTTACTGAAAACTAAGTAGTTAGCACACACTTACCTTTGTATCACAGAGGTTGTTACATTTTAAGACTGAGTAAAAATCTGCATAAAATGTAATAGTTACTCTATATAGTATCACAATGCTCTTCTACACATCTTTTTTGGATGTTCCTTTGTGTGACTATCTCAGAGTATTGTACTGTGTCAATATGATTAGAGTACTGTGATCTATTGTATTAGATTTTCTTATTTCTTTAAATTACAAAAATAAAATTTAAAAAGTAATTTCTATTTACAACAAGTTCTATAACATGGATGTTTCAGTATCAGAATATCTGTAGATATTAAAAAGACATGGAAGAAAAGCAAATGTATGGGAAAATAACTGCTGTGAATTTATTATTTTCCTATCTTGAATGGCTTGAAGAGCCAAGCTAATCAAAGTTAGACATATAAGAATTAAAATGTAATATAAGACTTTTGGGGAAATGAACACAGCACTCCAAGTGTGGGTCTCAAGAGACAACAGTCCTTTGACCTCCTGGCTACACTTCTTTTGATGCAGTTCAGGATGTGGTTGGTTTTAAGAGCTATGGGTGCACATTGCCACCTCATGATGAAAACCTCAGTTGAAGTGGTAATGAAAAATTATATTTTCCAATTAAATAGAACAAAAACTGAAAATCCAAACAAAATACTTTAGAAATGCCACTACAAAACAATCAGACAAATATAGAATATCTTAAAAGAATATCTTTAAAAGTAAATACTAAATTCTCTAGTAACAAACTAAAGAATGTAGATGCCAGTGTTAAATGTGCCTATTACTATGAATGTTTATACAACTTTTTGTAATAGAGTTGTCTTTTCAGACTAATGCTATATAACCACTGTTTTACTAACTTCAGAATGATTCCTCTTGACACTGGCTGTTTTGAATAAGAGAAGAAGGAGTTGCATCTACTTTCCATGTTAAGCAATCATCCTTTGATATGCATGACTTCAGAATCATTCATGAGTACACAAAGTTATTAAAAAGGAAAATTCCTTGCAAAATTTAAACTGGATTTTATTTCAGTCCTATTCTTAGGTGAGATAATTAAATCTATGTTTGCTAATTATCTGGCCCATTATTCTTTAGAAATAGTTGGGTGAATAAATAACATATAACATTTATGAGGAAGTAATAAAAACATAATAAAAGCACCTTTCTTTAGCTATAGAACCTTCCCTTGAGTACTACTCCTGGAGATTTGAATAATGATAAAACCATTCTTGCATCAACATTTTCAGTTTAAAGCTTGACATTAGTCATTTCAGTTCTTTACTTAATCCTGCAAGGAGTTTGTTTCTAGAGTAGTCCGGGCAGTCAAACTCATTTTTCTTCTGGGGTGGGGAGGGAGAGCTTTAAAAAACTGCCAGAACTAGAGTAAACAACGTTTTATATAAGAAGGTTATACATAATTTTAAGACTGACTGACTGTAATTTTGAGCTCCTTTAGCTTCCTTCTGCTGGGGACAACCAAATACTTTAAGAACCTTAAGAACCATAAAAGCAGTTTTACTCCTTTGATGTCACATTATTTGCTTTGCTTATTTCTTTTTTTCCCCTCTATTTGCCCCTCTAACTTTGTGGTTTGTGTTGTAATATCAAATATTAACAAGTATTTGTAAACTTAGCAGGTGTAAGAGACATGGAAGTGAGTCCAGGAGAAAGACTGAAAACTGTAAAAAAAGCTGTGACAATCCTGGAAGTACACAAGTAAAAGAAAACAGGGTTGGAGCAGGGAATGGACAAAAGGTATGAAGGAATTGTATGGGCATTACGATACTCATGGGAAGATACAGAAAACTGATACTTTAGTAATGGATCATAGAATGGTTTGGGTTGGATAAGACCTTAAAGATTATCTAGTTTCTACCCCTTTCCATTGGTAGAAATATTTTCACTAGACCAGGTTGCTCAAAGCCCCATCCCACCTGGCCCTGAACACTTTGTGGGATGGGCCATCCACTACTTCTCTGAGCAATTAATTAGAAAACTTCAAAGAAATTCTGAAGGTTGAAGACAAAAACTTGTACTATGATAAATGTGAGTTAGAAGTACCAACAAAACTAGAAAACTACAGAACATGTTACATTTGCTTTCTTGTCCTTTGAAGAAAAATAATAAAGAGACAGGGTTTGAACTTAAGCATCAAGCATGTGAGTATTGTAACCAGAAAGATTTGGGGGGGGTTCGCAAATAAAAGGCAACTAGCCCAATTCTCAAATATTTTATAATACTTTATGATACAGCTTAGCTAATTTCTTAACATTTAAGGCCCCCACCAACACACACACACACACACCCACCACACACACACACACACCCACCACACACACACACACACCCACCACACACACACACACACCCACCACACACACACACACACCCACCACACACACACACACACCCACCACACACACACACACACATCCACATGGGGTAAGCAAGACTGGCAAGTAAGGGATCAAGGCTTGCACTTCTGTGCAGACAGGAGTGATTCCTTTGGAATCCAGGGCTCCCGAGTCACTCTTTGGGATGTCCCTGGAGACAACCCAGAGACAACAGGAAAGGAAGGTTAGTAAGTACTCTTTCCAGTCAGTAGCTCAGGGGCTGGGATTTTATCCCTGTCCCACAGTCCTGTCATGTGGGGCCTGTACATGCCAAGACCGTGGGACCAAGGTGCAAAAATCTTATAAAGTCCTGTTCCTGCCTTGCATGCCCGAACCACCATAACAATGGGGGTCGTTTTCGCATCCAGGTGTCTTTGTTCTCTGCTTTGCCTTCAAGGCTAGCTGCAAGCTATTTGCTGTTTGTCTGGCCTGTACCTCCCTCTTACCAGCTTTCCAGAAGCCCAGCAACTCATTCCCAGTAAACATTAGGGCAGGAGAGAGGGACATCCTGACCCAGCAAACTTGGAAGGGATTCAAAAGAATCCAAGAAACAAGAACCACCAGGGTGTCAGAGGTCATCTAGTAATTTTCCATTCCCTTTACCTGTATGATGAAACAGAAGGAGAGGAGAAAGGCAGCTGCTTAGGCTTCAATTCTTGTTCCTCCTTTTGTCTCTGTTACAGATTTCTGTGACATTGAGCAGCTGGGAGAAGGCACAACCATGCTCACTCTGAACAAAGAAAACTCTTCTTATGGTATTCCATAGCAAGTTTTGGTATACATGTGGAACACACCTTAAGAAGAGTTTCCTTTGGAGTACTTAAATCTAAACTTGATTTCAACAAAGGTGAGATCCATGACTGAAGCTGGCTTTAGTTTTTACCTTGGTCCATCAGATCATTTCAGTCTTTTCTCAAGTCTGCTACATACATGATTTTTATTTTTCAGAGATAAAGAAGATTTACTTTTCCACATGGTCAGTTGCTTTTCTTACATTGCTTACCTTTTAATAAAGTTTGCTTGCTATAATGGCTCTTGAAGTAAGTTTTAGATCACTAATGGCATTGGTCAAGGGACCTTGTTTTGTATGTCTACATATTTTTAATGAGGTTAATGTACTAAAATAAATTTAATTGATATTTCTGTGGTATTCCTTTCAAACCAGACAGTTGTAACCCTGGAAAATAGTTTAAATGTAAATAATTTGCTCTTAATTCAGTTAAGTATTCTGCCCTTATTTTATGTTGGTTTTATTAGAGTAGAAGTTCACAAAAATAAATTATTTCTTGGCATCATTTCAGAACTGTCTTTAATGCATAGATATATATATATATGTTCATATATACACAGTGTTGTATATAGATAGATATATGCAGTGTTGCACATACATATGCAGAGAATTCTGAGTTTAAATTCAGTAACATTATGGGCTTAAATTCAATGACAAGTACTATTTGCTTTAATTAAGTGATAATTATTCTCTTTAGCATTCTCCTGAGTAGAAGTAAGTCTTCTGCTTGTCTGGATCCTCTGATACTGCTGAAAGTCATTCTCCATTTGTAACATACATTAAGCAAGCCTGAATCTAGCCTGGGAACTGGTGCAAACACAGTGCACAAAATCCAGATTACAAAAGGAAATTATATCAATGCTTGTTAGTCAAACAAACTGACCTCTTCAAAGTGGAAGTAACACTTCCTTTGGATCAATGCAAGAAATTGCAAAGGCATAATTATAGATTTTCAGATGATATGCAAATAGTACTAAATCTTTGGAGATGGTTTAACTTTTTTACTTTAATAATATATATTTTCTGTCTAGACTGAAAGTATACTTATAACACTGCACCATAGTTACATAGACAGTTTTTTAGGTACAGGGTATGCAGTCAAAAAGTCCTTTTTGACTTGATATTTGTTCTATTTTTTTGCTGTTCATTTAGAATATTTTAATTTTTAACAAGTCTGAAACACTAAGAAACTCTAAGTTTGAAACTCTAAGAAAAGTGCAGCATAATCCCACTCTCTGTATCCCCAATGTATTTCTCTCTTATCCTGTCTACCTGCCTTCTCATCCTCAAGAAAGACATAATATTTTTATACCAAAGCTCACTGCAGTTGCTGTTTTGAAGGAATAGAAAGGTATGGAAAAAGAAATAATTTTTTAAGTGAAAGAAAATCAGGTTTTTGATCCAAATTTAATTTAACTGTCAGCTAAACCTGTAACAGCTCAGTTTTTAGGATGTCTGTTTAAGTATGATCAGAAGCAGAAATTCAGTCAGGGAATACTAGTGGTAGAAATTTAAGCATAGAATTTTCATGGGGCTACGCATCAGTCAGAAGCTAAGAGCTCTTTTAAAAATCAAGTTGTTTGGCTTTGGTACCCAGTAGACTACATGTGAAATAACCAAGGATACTTCGATAAATCTGGTCTTTGATTAGAATATCTTGACCCAGAGGAATAAAACAGATTTATTTAATTATGGAAGGTGAGAAATATTCCCTTGGAGTGATTTACTGTAAATTAACACACTATTTTTAAATTAAAAGTTATTTGATTTAAACTATTTTCTAGAGATTATCGCAACAATTAAAAGCACAGCCTTTGGAATCATGTTCTCAGTTGAAAATTTAAATTTACATACCCTTGGCTTCACAGAGTATTTTCATCATTTGTCAGCAATAATGACAAAATATTCAGTCTTTAAATTTATATAATTTTGCACACGTATTGTTTTTTAATAATTTTAAATAAATCTACACTTCTAAATGCAATTGGCTCACTATGCATTTTCCTAATTCATCACTGATATTTCATTACTGCATTTCAATTTACGTTTAAATGATAACATTATGCTTCTTAAAATCCTTTAATCTAAAATTACACTAAACATATGACTATGTTCACAAAAGCTAATTAAGATAAACAGGAAGATTTAGATGCATTAACCCAGAGGAATAAAGTAGTGTTAAACTTCCACTCACCTTCCAATACACAGTTAATGAAATCATTGCAAAGTTAAGTGGCTCTCATCATATGATAATTAATTATCTTGAATTACATTAGGGACAGGCAAAAGGACACTGAGAAGACAGGGCAGTGAGAGCCAATGTTCACCCAAATCTGAATGTCAAATGTAGTGGACACCAAGAGGCATAGAAACTTCTTGATAATGTACATTCACAAGCCATAGCAATAACATTGTCTTTATTACAACTTCAAAAAAAATTGAAAACCTCTGTCAAGTTGGGAAAAGGTCTATTTATTGTTTTCAGAGTTTTTGGTTGTTTTTTTTTTTTTAAAAAAAAACCAAGACCAAAGTAATGATGCAAATGGTATGTTTTAGCACTTTTTACAGCTATGTCTCACAGTTGATACTCAATTCTGTATATAATTAAATCATGCTGGCAATTTTTCTCACTGGAGTGAATTCAGACTCCTATGTGAGTTCAGACTAGAATGTAGCTTTCTAATGTCTAGTTCAGAAAACCTTATATGAGAGTATTTGGCACAATATAATATACAGTTATATACATGTGTGTGTTTATATGAGTCTGTAACTGTAGGTTTTTAACCTACATATGTATATATGTATGCATTACTATATCCATAATTCTAGGCTTGTGCATATTTGAAATATATAACTTATTTTTCTATATCAAAAGAAGTTTGGAATTCCTTTGAACATTTATATGTCTGAAAGTACTTAAATCAGTTGAAGTGATTCTAGAAGTGAATTTACACAATATGTGAACTTAATGATGCAATAGCCTTGAAGTGGTTGAAAGTGGATTGAAAAAATCCAGCAGAGGGCTACAAAGACAATCAAAGGAATGGAATACATATATTTTGAGGAAAGGCTGAAAGACCTGTACCTGTTTAGCATGGGAAGACTGAGAGGGGATCTCTTCAGTACTTACAGTCGTACTCAGTGATGGGACAAGGGCTATTGGGTACAAATAGGAATGTAGGAAGTTCCATCTTAATATGAGTTTATAATTCTTTACTTTGAGGTTCACAGAGCACTCAAATGGGCCCAGAAAAGTTGTGGCTTCTCCTTATCTGGATATTCAAAACCACCTTGATTTCTGTTTATTCTAGTTTAAGTGACCTTGCTGTAGCTGAGATGTCAGACTAGAAGGGTCCTTCCAACAACTACTGTTTTGTGATTCTGTGATTTGAAACTGCACCAAAGGAAAAAAATCAACTTCAAATCCCCACAAAAACAATCTAAACATTGCGGTCTCGTCCAATATCTGAAAATGTATTTTTTTTACGTATTTGGTCTAAAAATTGAATTTGCAGCGCCCAGTTAACTGAAAGTTGTCTGTTTAAAATATATGGTACTACTTTGGAGTAGTGATTAAATGATTTTTCTGCCAAGAGCTACTGGAAAAATGGTAATCATTGCAAAATTTTTGAGGCTGAAAGATGCATTTTAACTTTTACTGAGCAAAGGAAGAATATTTTATTTCTTTGTAATATCTAGGAGTATATATTTACTCAGTCAGCCTATCAAGAAATCATGTCTGTAGCTGAAGAAATGTCCAGCTGTAATTGGTCCCTACCTCAGGGGAGCCAGGATGATTCTTGTTAGACTGGAATGACACAAATCTGGATCCTAACCAGCTGGAGCAAACTTTCCTCTTCCAGTATGCTCTTATTTCCCTGCTGAGAAGCCTTCTGCCAGAACAGGCCCCTGTCAAAGTTCACACTGTGGCTTGTCCATCACCATCATGAATCAGCATTTTATTCTGTAACATGTTTGTAATGAGAATTAGATATTTAGCTGCTTCAATTTTTAATGAAGAATGATGTGCATAACTATTTTCATTTTAAATCAACTTGTATTCTGATTTTTTTACTTGTGGAGCTTCAAAACAAAAATCTGTCCTCCTAGTGGCATTTTCTCTCTTGCATATATTACATACCCACTTTAAAGAGAGACTTCAAGCCAGATTCTGAAAAGGATTTGTGAATTTGTTATAAGTGAAATCAATTTATGTCAATAGAAAAGAGTTATTAAAATAATAAAAGTCACAAAATAGATAGGAAAAACATAAATTGGAAATTATTATTTTAACAAAAATATTCTCATTTCTAACTACTTAAGGGTGTGTAGCTTTCAAATTACCATTTCCTATTTAAGAATTTGCACTGTAAGTTATTCCAATTTTCAGGTATCCCCATATGTGTCTAGATTAATTTAATTAACTTATCAATTTCTCTTATGATCCTGAATCACAAAGTGAAAGCTGTAACACAAATCTTACTGCACAGATCACAAACCTGTAACACAATCTCCTAGTGCCTTTCACTTTATTGAGAAAATATGTAACATTTTAAACTTTAAACTTCAACACACATAGCTAGTGAGCATCCAGACAACAGGAATCTCTAATTAAATGTTATAATTTCTTTTTTTTACACAACTTAATTTCGAATCCCAAATTAGAAATATTTTAGTTGTTGCTATCTTTCTTCCTTGAAATTTGTTTAGATGTGATGGATAATGCAATTCCTACTGCTGTGGATGGCCATTTTAATTTATTCTTCTTTTTTTGCCTGTTGCCTTGAACACAAATTTTGCTTTACTCAGTTTTCCACAGAATGTTTATATTCTTTAGTTCTGTAGATAGTTGAAATAAACAGCTTTGTCAAGAGGTCCTGCCTCTTGGATAAAGTGACAAAGTTTGATGAGGTATTTTCCACTTGTCGTGATTCTGCTCTGCTAGGGCACAGCATCCAATTCTGTTATGTCCTGTATGTCACCTTAAAGCTCCAGATCTTAATAGTCCCTCAAATGCATTCCTAATGTTACAGGAGAATCATGGGTGGAGTGCCTGTAAGTGCTGTGATATCTAATCTAACATTTACTTACTAAACAGTGTGAGTTGAGAGTGGAGAACAAGTTCAATTTTAGGATTTCTCTTTCAACAGAAAATCACAGTCTCTTTCATGGACTGACATACACACAGTTCTACACACAAGGGTGTCTTCACTGTTCATTGGTTTCTGAATTAGGTGGCTGGCACAAGTCTTGAAAATTACCAAGTTCCAGGACAGGTTCTTTAACTAAGGGCAACTAATAATTATTACTGAGATTATTTTGTGTCTATAGTCTCTACCTCCAAATATACGACAAGGCTGTGAAGCTGATAACAGCTTCATGACAAAGTTCACACATGCTTCATATGTGCTTCTAAAGTGGCTGAAGCACCATCTCTGTAGGTATTGAGGAGGTGGGTAGATACAGTGCTCAGAGATATCGTTTAGTGATAGTTTTTGTTAAGGTGATAGTTGGATTCCATGATCTGAACAGTCTCTTCCAGCCTAGGTGATGATTCTCTGCAAGCAGATACTAGATTAATACAGTCAATCAAACTGGGCAGTTGTAGGCCAGGTCTCATTTGCCTCAGTGGTGCTTTCAGATGTGCATCACTTTATGGTACCTAAGCAACCACACTCTTGCTGCCTCACACATCTTTCCGAATTTGCCAGCCTTCCTCTACTGTAACCTATTGCCCTCTAAGGGACAAAGCAAAAAAACACGTATATACATCGTATAGAGCCTAATCCTGTTCCCGTTCTAAAAAACTTTCTACCTCTAAGCTTAGAGATCCCTATAGAAAGACATACCTTCCAGTATACCATGAATTTTCCAGTTCTTTATATGGTTAGATTTCATTTCGACTGGCTTTGCAACCTCCTCTGATTTTCATTTGCAAATATTTGTGAAAGAGAACATTTATTCACTTGAGTGTTCAGACAAATGCCAAATGTGTAGCTGGGATTCACTTAATTACATACATGCATTTCAGGTGGAAAAAATGTATTAAATTACACAGCTGGAACATCAGCTCTTGAATACAGAACGTCTAAGAGGTATAGTTGACTAGTGAGCCATAGGGTGTTTATTTTGTGTTTCATTTTGTACTTTCATACAAAAAACTTGTCAAATAAAGAAAAACATATTTGAAAACAAGAGCTTCATAACAAATTCTGCTACAGGAACAAATTAAATAATCAAATTGTACGACAAGTTTTTTTCCACTTGTGACTAATCTGTAACAATCCATTGTGACCTGTCATTCTGAAATCTAGATGTCATGAGGAATGACCTCTGAGACAGCAAAAAATGAAGAAAGGATAACATAAATAATTAAATATAAATATAACTTATATAGATTAATCCAACCAGGAAAACGATTCCTGTATGCCCATCCTTCCTACATGTAGTTTCTCTTTTCTCAGTTGTTTTTGTTGCTGTTTGCTGTGCTCCTTTAGTGAGACATACATTTAATTTTATTACTCTTTAATATAATGATAAGTGGTTCACCATGCTTTAGCAAGAGAGAAATCAAAATTCACTGGCATAAAACAAATATTTTACTAAAGAAAATACTTCATAGAACTGTAAAGATTGGTTCTTCACCTTAAATTGTACAGTAAAAATTAAGATATATCCCGTAGTTTTTTATTTGTACAGGACAAGGTAAACTTCTACTCTGCATTAAAAAGCCAGCCTCCCACTGTTCTCATCTGTATCTGTTAAAAGAACAGATGCAACACATTTGTATACCAATAAACCTTCAGTCTGAATGTATGAATTGATAGTTTTCCTGAGCTGCAAACAGCTTCTTGTCAAATATATTTTGTCAGGGATGTTGTATATTGCCATGTAGCTGTGTCACATCATATTCTACTGTACAATGTAATATTTTAGAAAAACCTGCTCACATGTAATCTTACCTACCTTCTGAAACTAGACAAATCCCAGTGTTGGGCCAAAAGCACATCATGTGCCCCAGGTACTTGTTAGTCTGTGCTCAAGGCTATTTGATACAGTACAGTGTTGCAACCATGATCAGGTGATTGAGAAAAGCTGGATGAGAGGGAGCTGCAGCAAGCCTGTCTGGCACCTTCTCTGCTTTGTGTAGGAACTGCATTTCCATGCTGGCACTCACTGTAGCTCATTGCAGTTCTACCTTCCTGGTCCTGGTCATAGTTCTTGACCTGGCCCATCAGCACAAACTATCTACAGGGCCTCAGGGCTGCCTGATCATTGAGGACTTGCTTCACCATCAGGCATCGTGTTGCTATCCCCAGGCAGTTCTGTCCTGATCAGATACCACAGAACTGTATCCCTCAACAAACTTCTGCTCTGCTGACCTCCCTCATTCATGGCTCATGGTTTTCTGCTTGACCCCACTGTTTTCTGACACCTAAGATCACGTACAGGTTTCATTTTTGAAACTTATAAAAAAAACGTTCCAACATTTTTTGGCTGTGATCTAATATAAAAATTGAAGATTAGAACTAATAAATAACATAATGATTTTACAGTTCCATGAGACAAAATTCTGAAGTAATAATTTCATTTTCATCTTATGGAATAAGTAGTTTTGTAATTAGAAAACAGTGATGCAGAACCATTCAACTGATATTCCAAAATAGCTTTATCTTGGTACATTAAGTAAGACAAGTTTTCTCATTGAATAATAAAGAATGATGATGACCGAAAATTGTATGCTGGTTCTTCATACTAGTGAAGACACATTTTTACAGTTTATTTTTTCCAATAGTTATAAAGGGCATATTTGATATTAAAGAGCTATGTAAAGGAAATTTCACAGTAATACTTGCATGCAGTACCTCTGAAAAAGGAGAGAATATATATCAGTAGTTAACCCATTACATTTATAGATGACTGTGTTAGAGAACAAGTAATGAAATTAGATTTCCTTTTGAAATGGTCTGTTTAGAAATTCATAATGCGCCAGATGTTGTCTTCACTAGATTCTGAATGCTGATTGTTTAATTGTTCACAAAAAAATTCTGGAAGTTTCTGAATGAAGGAAGGATGGGATGAAAAATGGAAACAAGCAAAGCATGTTAGTAAGACAGTAGAAAACCAGGAATTTTAAGGCATTTATAAGATGGTTCAGAGACTTAGTTTTGTCAAATAAATATTGATTCCTGAAAAAAGAGTTCTGATACTGAACTTGTCAATAAAAAAAATTAAAAAATTAAGTACTGGAAGCATAGGAGGTGATAACAGATAGTCTTTATAGTAAATACCTCTTGGTACAATAATCAAGTGTCATTTTGTAATACCATTAATAAAATAATTATGCCAGTATAATAAACTTCTGCAAGGTACTGGAAACATTTTCACCCAACAATTTGACTTCATTATTTTTTAAAAAGGAGGAAGAACATTAAATTGTTACAGTATACAGTATGTAAACCAAAATATTAAATAGAATAGATGAGACCTCTCTACTGAGAGTTACTTTTTTGAGATCTATCTAAAGAATTTTTTTAAAATTTAAAGAAAATACTGGGGTTTTGGATAATATGAATATTGAGTGGATGATTTATAATCAAAACATCATGCCAATCCAGAACACAATTTTGTACACTGGAACATATATCGGTAGAGTCAGTAGAGTCTATGTAACTGCAGTCTTCTAGAACTAAGTATGTAAGACCCGTATGATATTGGATACTACTTTGAGAATTAAAATTTCACCAAGTTCAGAAGAAAATTTCAAATCAGTGGAATACCAGTGAAACAAAAAGCAATGTGACCATATTGTCCTAAGAAGTTTATACAACTAGTATGGATTTGGAATGCTGAAGCAGCTTGAATATGAATTTTTTTATTGTTTCATTTTCTGCCCTCAGAGCTAGAGCATTGGAAACTGAAAATATACCTCTGAAATCATCATTGGAAAGTGGCATTTAGTTTTTTTTCTCTCTACAGTCCTTTTCCTAGGCAGTTCATATTAATGCAGCACTTCATATTATGTATCATCACGTATTTCATGCTGAGTTTCATTGCATTTCACACATAAATGAAACGTTTGTGGAGGTAAACAATAGAGATAGAGAAAGTTTTGGAAGCACCTTAATAGAAAAATGCAGTCTAGCAACATCTGAAATGAATTGGAAAGTCACTGAGGTAGAAAGGCTCAGAGACAGTTTCCACATAAATAGACTTGCAGAAACTTTTCTGTTCAGAACATCAGTATTATATGGAGAAACAGAAAGGAAACTAATGGCTGTTGAACAGATGATACAAAAAGCATCACTGTATGCTTCAGTGTGTCATACTGAAGTATTGTTCCTATTCATGGCATGCAGGGAATATAGTTTCTCTTATGTTGGAAATGTACATAGAATTGCAAACAGAAAAGAAGAAGGGTGTTAATAACTTGCCAGAGTTTCCAGTAGGAGCTGAAAGATTATGAAGAAAAACCCACTGAGCTGAAAGTTAAGCATATCAGGGTGGGTTACAACATACCCAGTGTTCAGAGTAGCAACTTGCTGATTCTCAGGGGTAGGAACATACAGACATTATTGAAAAGTAAAAATCAGTGTGATTTCCTACTCCATGCAGTACTTGGGACTTGAAGATGTTACAGTGATAATATAATGAGTAATATCATACGAGTAGTATAATGTCTGTCATGTGGGCAGCAAAAAACAATTTAAAAGTCATTATAGCACCTTCTGAGGTTCCTTAAATGACTAAATGACTAAATTTTAGTGGCTTTACTACTGTTTTGAGGATATTCTCAGCAATGAGGATGTGCATAACATAAGGTAGATAATTCACATATGTGCTTACATTTTGTTTCATCACCTATACTTTATCATAATCACCTCTTCCTCTTTGCTACATCAATGAGTGGATTTTTAAAAGGTACATTATGGCACATTGTTTGATAACATCATTGCCAGAAGCTTCTTGAAATATTCACATAGAAAGACAGCATATATTCCATCATATTAAAAAAAAAATTGCTTTATATATTTGACATCAAACATGTGTCCCTGATTTTCTTCTCAGGGAAAAAAACCCAAACTTGAAATCCCCATGCACCTCAATCTGTGGAGTTCTGCCATTCCCTTTCATCACTTTCAGGAATGTGCAACAAAAGACTGTAGAAAAGGCAACACACGTTATTTTTCAAACAGTCTGTTGATATCCTACCAATTGTTTTAATTTTGGTTTTCTGTAAAGTCTCAGGCAAAGATGATGCCAGATTTTAAAAGTAACTGATAACTTCATCATTTCTAATAAGGCCTGAAGTCATGTAAGCCAAGGCTATGGTATATAAGTGATGAAATACTGTGTACAGTATTTTAAAAAGATTGGCATATATTTACTGTTGATGTAAATCTATGTTGTTTCACTAACTTAAAACATTTTTACCTCCATGTTTGCAATGCTTGCGTTATATATACATTTCATATATATAGCATGATATAATATATATTATTGTAATATTATTATTATATAACATTATACATATTATATAATGTTATAATACTATATATAGTACACATCTTATATAATAAATACATCTATAATGCCAGTCTCTCACTTTTAGAATATTTATGTAGACACTAATAACTTTATCTCAAAGTAATCTTGTTTATTTTCTGATAGTCTTTATCAGCAAACATTCTTTTATCAAGTGATTATATTAAATGCCGAAAAACTTCCTTTTGACAGACCTGAAACCAAATTCAAGATATAAGACTGGAATTTAATTCTGTATGACATTGGAAAACATAAAAATAATTAATTTTCACAGGTTATTTTGCATTTTTCTTCTTTGCACATTTTGTTTACTGTTGCTTGAATGTCTGTGGGAAAAAGTGGACACAGTACATAAACTATGAAAGTAGTAGATAATTTCGAAAATCAAACAAAAATGAAGATAAATAGCAATCAAATTCTTTATTGATGAAGCACAATTTTGCTTTCATTTTCAACAGAAATCTTTAATGACCTTTATAAGCACAGTATAAACCAATGTGTATGTGATTGTGGATGCTCCCTCTCTGGAGGTGTTTAAGGCCAGGCTGGATAAGGTACTGAGCAACCTGATCTAGTGGGAGGTGTCTCTGCCTATGGCAGGGGGGTTGGAACTAGATGATCTTTAAGGTCCCTTCCAACCCAAAATATTTTATGATTCTCTGATTCTATAATATGTATTTGTGTTAGTTTTTGTGTACAGTTCCTAGCATGTTTCTGATGATCTAGAATACACACAAAAAATATTACAACGAAGATTCTGCTCTCTTTTGAAAAGTTTCTACCCAAGTTATCTTTTTCCCTAAGTATATATCATCACTTCCTTGTCTCCATATTTCATGTTCTTGAAAAAGTACATGCAATGATTAACTTTAAGTGTCAAGGGAAATTTTATGTTTTCCAGCATCAAGGGAAATTTTATGTGTTCCATTGAGATGCCTAAAAGAAATTGCTTGGGAATACTGTCTGGAATAAACTCTTCTTTCATCCTTATTTTTCTATTCTGCCAATGGATGCCTTTTTTCCTTTTTTTTGGCCTAACTCAAAAGCAGAATATTTCTTTGGTGGGACATAAAATTCAGACTAACGGAAAATCTTTGCAAGATGAGTTTGGCAAAAATCTGATGTGGTCAGTTGCTTATGTATCAGTCTTGAAATGGATTTGTTATTTTTTTCATTTTTTATTGTGTCTTTCATGGCATTTCCTTTTATCTGTTCTTTCCATCTTACTTTAAGATTACATTTTTTTTCTTTTCATTCATGCACACAGACACATTTGCACACACACAGAGGACAGAATCACATTCGGTCATACAGATGACCACAAAGACTATGCCTTCAAAAGCCCACCAGAGGATTCACACCACATACAAGCCCAGAGACAGCCCCTTCCCCTCCTTCTCTTGACATGGATGGGACAGAATGTCACCAGTTCAACACAAACATGGCTCTCTTCAGGTTCACAAGTACACATGCATTCATGGATTTCCCCAGCACCAGCATAGTATTTGTGTCTCTCTGGCACCCCTGCCCAGACTGTGGGCCTTTCTACCCACCACCTTGCCATCTGATCCAGCTCAGTGCTCTCTGCAAGCATATGGCATTAACATAGTCAGCCCACAGGCATCCCACATTCACGAGTTCCCATCACATACAAGCAGAGATCATCTGCCAACCTGGCACTCCTGCCTTGAACGGAGGCTCCCTATTCATCTTCTACTCCAGCCTGGAGTTTGCCAGTGAATACTCACATACCACACACATATACAGTTTGGAGAAGACAAAGACACATACCTATATCAGCCATCATCATATACTTAGGCTGAGACCCAGCAGTCCCACTCAAGGTAACAGCAGTGAGTCCCTCACTCACCTCAATTCCTCCAGTAGCTGCTTTTGGGAATGCACACTGTTTCTGCCCCACTGGCTGGAGGTTACAAACAGCAATTTGATCCAGTAGGTGATGCTGAAATCCCACTGGCTCTAGTCCTGGAGTGCCTACACCGTGCCCAGTCTGACTCCATCAATTGACAGTCAGTCTCCAGTAGCTGACACTGAGTCACACAAACACACAAAATAGATAGTGACATTACTCAAAGAGTTAAAACGAGATTTAATAAGGAGATATGAAAAGGCAAGACAGGCACTGTCAATCAAATGTGAGGCTTGGCTAAACAAACATACCAATCAACTCAAATTAACATCCAGTCAGCCCTGTTTTATACCCTTTTATGTCCTCCTTTGCTCCTTCCTTCTTTCCTTTCCTGCACTCTGCCATATGAGTTTGAACATTTTGCACAACCCCCTCCAATATCCTGGACCCTGAGGTTTGCATCATCATCAATTTCAAAGTGCCTATTTGCTTGCAGTTTCTTGATTGCTCATGTAGTGTGACTGACCACATTTGTTTCTGGTTTCTTATTTTATGAATGTTAATATGTCAGGTTTTATTTCTGTGTGTTTATCTCCTTCCCTTCTTCTGTCATCCCAACTAGAAAAATAAACATTTTCACACTCCTTACCAATACCAGCAGCTGATAAGAGTTCTTCTTATTATGACCTCCCTTTTCATTTGTTGGACAGGTTTGTCTCTACATGTTCTCATTTGTGCAGCCTTTGACCATATGCCCTTAGAGAAGCAGACACTCTCCTTCCACAAATCCTTCCAGCTTTTATTAACCTCTGTGTAAAATACCAGAAGATATTATTCTGATATAATTTACAGTGTTTCCTCGACTTAATATTTTTATCTGATTTTCTCATTTTCTTGGATCCCCAAAGCTTTTATTTCCCTTCTGTGTCACATGTATTGATATGAACAATCTTGTTTCATCAAATATGTCCCTTAAAATGTATATTGTAAATGTCAAAACTTATTCATAATATACATATCTTTAAAATTTCACATATCACAATTAATTGAAAGAAACTGATAAATTAGAAACTGTTAGAGGTAAAACTGTGATGTTCATGTAGGATTTGGAATGGGCTTTCCACGAATATAAGTAGGATTTATTGATCTGGGCCATAAAATCCAGGTCCCATCACCTGCCTGTACAGACTTTACTGTATTGTCTTTGAACCATGGTGAGGTGTATTAATGTAATACCCAAGAGCTGCTCAGTTTTCTGTGCTTGTATTAGAAGGAAGTAGTTCTTTCTGCAATGGATTGATTGCATCAAATGAAGTGACAATTGTAGCAGTGTTTCATTATTTTGGTGATTCCTTTTTTATTAAAATTAAAGTATCTATGTATTCACAGTCATTTCAGAAAAGGAATCAACATACAGATCTTTTGGGCAATGGATTGTATGTTGCAGCCCCTGAGACAGTATATCACTGAAGCAAGATATAATAAAATTCAGCTACTTGATATTGGCAAGTAATTAGAAAATAAAGCAGCTTTGAGGCAATAGCAATTAAACAGAAAAGTTCCTTATTTCTCTATTAAGCATCTGCTTATTAATGAAGATCAGAAACCATGACCTTCATTCATCTTGGTAGGCATATAACCAAAAGCACTGAGGTTTTACCCTTTCTGAATTTAAGCTTCAATACTTAGAGAATTTGTACTTTCTTAGTATTGCTTCACTAACTAGCTTGACTTTTTGCCTCCAAAAGACTATTTTCCTGATTCTGATTTAGATTCAGAAGCATGTGAAAATTATTTCCTAATGTATGTAGGCAACATGGGAATAATCAGTCTAAATTCCCACTTTTTATTATTCTTAGTAAAAAGAATTAAGTTTTTATTACTAAAAGATGATAAATCCAGTCTCCAAAATAGGTCACAAAAAAGTTGTAATTTTTAGACAGTCACTTAGGCTGTATAATTAGCTAGCAACATCATTAGCAATCTTAGAGACATCACAGTGTCCTGAATTTACATATTTCAGCTGCAAATGCAACAATTTGCACTTCCAGATAATTTATTTAAAAGTATTGATGAATTTTCACAAATGGATCATCAAATATGCCAAAATATGCTTTAAGTGTTCTTCAGAGGATTACATTTGTATTTGAAAAATAGTTTAGTGTTTCAAAAATAAAAGCAAAAACTTTCAAATTATTTCCCTTCTGTAACTTTCATTTCCACTTTATCAAACTGCCAAAAGTACTTGATAAAGGAATTTTCTTTTATGTCACTCAATAAATCATAAACCTTTCATCTCATCTAACAGATAATTGACTAAAAATAAGTAATTTTAATTTCCATACTGAGTGAATTAGAACATTTACAAATGAACTGGAAAACTTTGATGAAGATGATTTCCAGTAACAATTGCACAGTGAATAGATATAAAGCAAAAAAGATTTTAATTTTCTATGACTTTTTGATGAGTTTAAAAAAAGATATAGCTTCTGATTGTTATCAGAATTTCCTTTTTTGTAGTGTTTTCATTTTTTTCTTTTCCAAACTGTAATGAAAACAGTCAATTTGAAGGAAAATGTTGATTGAGAAGTACAAAACAATTTGAAATATTAGGTTAATAGTATTGAAGTTTGTATGAACAAGATAGTTTCTCATAGTCTTATATGTATATGTCAAGAAAAGCTTGTTGCATAGCAGCTCTTTTTGTTTTTCTTAATTTATTTTTGTTAGTAGTTATAACTGTAGACTGACTGAAATTAGGTAGCAGTAACATGAATACCCAAAATCAAAATGCAGACTCCTAACACACATGCCAATAACCACCACTGATCCTTAAGATCCTTCCCTACTCCTTTCTACCTCCCACTTTTTTTGAGGCTTTGAAGAAGTTCTTACAGTTCAGACTGATTAATTTGAAACCCTGTACAAGACCCAAAAGGTGCATCAGCTTTTAATTAGTAAAATTTTTCTGTCCTCAGATAAATCTTATGAGGAAAATGAACTGAGTCTCTGCAGATTTTGTAGTCCCTGAAGGTTTTATTAAGCAGTCCTTGAAAGTTTTTTTATCTTGGTAACTTCCATTATATCAAATTAGGTCTGTCACCATGCCAGTACATATTTTTTAACTGCTTTTTATATCTTATGTGAGTTTAAATATTATGAGTTTATGCCTCAGCTTTTTGTATTCTAAAGGCATTTTTGCGATTTTGTTTTGCTTAATTACATTAAAAAGAATAGAGATCTACAAAAACAGAGCCTAAAGTAGTTCAGTCTGGCAATTGAAAGTGACAGGCACAGGTAGACAGTCATTCACCTTGTTATCAGATGTAGACAAGATAACCAGAGTTAAGTGAGACGTATCTCATCCTCATCATCACTTTTTTCATGATGTAATGGAAAAGACAAGGAAAAGGAGCAATTTATGGATCTGCAACACATCCAGTCCAACTGTATAACAACTTAAGGGCTATCTTAAAGTGTGTTGTTATAGGCATTGTCCAAGTGCCTTTTAAACACTCACAGGATTGGGACACGGCTACCTCACCTGGATTTGATCACCTTCTCTGTAAAGACATGCTTCCTAATGCCTGCCCCTCAGCCCCTGTCTCTCTAAACTAGACAAATCCAGCTGCTCCTTTCACCAGCTTTGTTGCCCTCCTCTGGGTGCATTCAGGGACCTTAACATCCTTCTTAAATTGTGAGTCCCAGAACTACACACAGCATTCAAGATTAGGCCACAGCAAGCTGAATACAGCAGCATAATCACCTCTTTAGATTATTTAGCAGTTGAGTATTATTTCTGTTACTACCACCTAGATCAGATTCATGTTTTTACCAGTGGAGTTACCGAGGCACTACTGGTATTTACTCTGCAAAGATCTCTCAGCAATCCACTTCAGCTGTCTACAATGTTTGTTTTTCACATAATTCCCCTAATCTACTTGGTAGTTCAGCCATAAACGCAATGCTGTTGATGATTTCATCACCTTCTTATATCATTAACTGTCACATCCTTAATTTTTTATATTAATGACTAAGCTTCCAGAAGTTTTCACACCATTTTGTCTCAGTATTTACAGCTCATTGCTTTCATTACTTGCAAATTATTTACTTGCCTGAATTCTTTTATTGTTTTGCTGTCTTCTTGACTACCTATCTTTCCTACCTTTAAAACCTGATCCATTCATTACTGAATCTCTTGAACATCTGAGTCAATTTTTGCCAATAGACATAGGATCACTTGCTGACTGTGACAGCTGAGTTTTGTGTTTCTGTATAGATCGGACCTTAACATCCTTACACTTTTGAATCTTCTAAAAAACAATACATATCTAACAGCATATCTACTGGAGTAAAACAGGTATCATGCATCCTGGACACAAATTGAAGAATTGAAAATGAAACCTGCTGCCTATTGGATTTTTATCTTCTTGTCTGTGATTTACTGGATAAAAAGAGGTCAGAAGGATACTTCTCTAAAATTGGCTGTTACCATTGACTAAAAAAATAGGATATGTTGACAAGACTAGAGCTCTGCATTTGGAGTATCTGCTGTTAGGTGTGATGAACTTCATACTATCTTTCTCTACAGCGTGCTAAGGTTTACAAAAGGATCTACCTAAATCATTACATTTTGAAGTAAAACCTTACACATTTCTTACTGGGAATAAAAGAATAATCTTTCCTGTGAATAACAATGTGAGTCTAGAGGGACAAAACTACACCTTAGCCCTGAAAAAAAATAATATTTACATTTCCTACTAATGTGACAAATAATTTTATACTGAGTGAACCTGAATTATTAGAAATGAATGCGTAGTTATGAAATGCACTGAAGTTGTTTACAGATAATTTTTAAATGGTGTAAGGAAAGGAAACAAATGACTAAATAGTTAGCTGGATGGAAGTTTGTTAAATTATTCCTTTTCCCATGAAAGAAATCTAAGTTGTTTTCAACCAAATGGCCCTTTTTTATACACAATATTTGTGACAGTCATGATTCATACTGGATGAGATGAAATAGACACAAAATTTTTACTGATAATTACAGCCTCTCTAAGCACTCATGCACAGCCACTGAATAATTGTCAACATTTCTGAGGGCTGTAATGTACACGAAGATTTATTAAAGCTTATCAGAGTTCTGACTCACCTTTGCTTTCGTTATACTCTTTATGAATATGTTTATTCTGATTTCTCATCCTCTGCTGTGTATAAAAATAGAAGATAAGAAATAAAGGCTTAAAATCAGTGACCTGTGATTAGTGCTGTTGGAGAAATTTTTTTACTAACAAATGTAAGCAGAATGAAATCTGGAAATTTTTACAAGATGAACTATTATGGAGAGAATATTGTGCTTTTCATTAAAATTTATGATCATACTTGATTCAGTTTGATGCATATACATGAAATTAGGGTATGAATTATTTAAAATTTATTGGAAGAGTGCTCTATTTTAGAAGTCAATAATTGGTTCCCATGTGAATAAACTGTGAGGCCAAGGGCTGAATACCTTGCCCTAATGAAACACCTGAATTACTGTTAAAGAAAATGGAGTTCATTCCTATTGGATCTTTTAATGCAGAAGTAAAATAATTTGTTGTTCCACTAATGAAGGAAAATTATAGGTAGACTAATAATAAAACTCTCTTCTGTATTCCAGTTTAAGACACTGTTAATGTCATTTTAATTTTCTATCTCCTTTGGAATTCATAAACTTTTAATTTTCATTCCTGTAACATGTTTTCTTTCCCTTTTTTTATGTGTCTATCACTCTTTGCCTCAAGAAATCTTAGCAACTGGAATCAATTAAAAAAATTCATTACATCAGATATTACAAGAAATTTACTTATTTTTCGGGTATAGGTTCACTCACTAAATGCATCATAATCTATTTAATTTATTTTATTGTTGTAAAAGTATTTTTCATTTGAAATTTATTTAAAAAGACAAAACTAATTAACTTGCTCTGGAAATCTTTTGCCTTCTTATTTGAGAAAATAACCCATAAAAATATATTTAAAAATTTATTCAAATTGCATTTTCTTACACATAAGTGACACCAAAGAAACTCAAGCTTCTAATATAAACAGAACAAGTGTCTCATAGTTTCCAGAATATTCTATCCTGTTTTCTCCCATATGCTTTTCCACTTTTAAGTGGGAAAATAACGGTATCCATAACAAATAAACACATACATAGCTAATTAATTTTTTTTAATTGCTTATTCAGAATTGCAGAGTTGCTACCTTTCTAAAATGGTAACAGTCTGTACATAAAGGGTACTGAATAAATATCTGTGTTATTTACAAAACTATGTGCGCAGAGAAAAATAGTGATTGTCCTGCTTTATGAAGTACACATGAACATATATATCCAAATGTTAAATAATATGACAGTATCTATCCTTTATTCTAATAATCTCTACCTTTTTCCATTACACAGTCCTTTTCTAAGCAATAGGGTATTACTCTGCATTTTCTGCTCTTTAACATGAGTAAGTAATTATTCCAAAAATCTGAGGTTATCAAATTAGTCTTCATTGTGTTCAAAGACATAATGAAATCTCAGAAAGATTTAAATGCTCTATGTTTTCTATCAAGTATGTAAGTAATGGCTGCCGTGTATTTTCTTTATTACACCTTTGCGACATAAAAACTTAAGTGGAACTGTCAAGAACTTTTGGCAAATACACTTACATTGTATTGATTTGGTAAAATCTAGGAAGTTCTTGAGGATGAAACCAAAAGTTATACATTGGCTAATTAGGACTTTCTGTTTCATCTTCAATTGTCCTTACAGGGATTCTTTGTTCTATCTTCCTGTTTCATATGGGGTACTGACCAATATCAGACATGACATATCCTATTAAATGGAAAACTGAACTATTCTCACTGGTGCAATTTTTATCTCCTGTCTACTGTTTTCTGGTGAGCAAGTTGCTTAAGATCAATAGTGTGAATTGGCATTCTTTCTGCAAACGCTAACTTACATTCTGAGAATAAAATGCACTTAACCTTCACAAAGTTAAGTTCTGACTT
>VZTY01009622.1:53133-75017 GCA_013400935.1 Turnix velox | reverse complement strand
GACTGAACTATGAATAAAAAGGTGATTCACCTTCGTGTCTAGCCAAGCCCTAACTTACATTCTGAGAATAAAATGCACTTAACCTTCACAAAGTTAAGTTCTGACTTAACTGCTCCAAATTAAATCAATATCAGAACTCTTAAGAGTCATCAGTAATGTAGTCTATGTCCATGAAAGTAGACTGCAAAAAAATGTAATGCTGAAAATATGCATTGTCTTCCCTAAAAAGAATCAGAGAAAACAGCTGTATGTAGGATTATATTTGGTTCATGTGCAGGACAAGCTCTCATGGGTATTCACAAAGTGGAATTCTGTCACTCTTTGTATTCAAAAAGCATAGATTGTCATTAAGAGAGTTGTTGAAGTTGTGGTATGAGATGCAATTCCTAGTATGTAGATGGCAATAAATTCATCATCTGCATCTAACCTAAGACATTTCTTGTAGCTATGAAATTTTTATAAGATGTTTAGAATAACTTTTCCTTCAAGTAAAACTGAAAGGACTATATGAAAAATGTTCCAGAATTGTTTTTGCTTTCCGTTTTCTTTTCTAGATCTTGAGCATGCAAAACTGTTTATGACAAGGAGATGAAATCATGTTTTTCTATAGACCTCTATTACTAATGAAATGCAATATATAAAATGTTTGTCTGATTACATATGTCACATAACATAGGTTACTGATTATACTAATTGTGTATGCAGCTGTCTCACTCACTAGTGAAATTTAGGATTAATTACAAAAAATTATTAAGACTGAAGTTCAAATATAAACTATGATTCACAGTTTATATGTTAACTTTAGATTCATTCTGGTTTTGATGTATCATGTTGGTAAAATTAAAATCTTTTAACAATTAATCAAAATTGCTAATATTGAAGAAAAAAATGAAATTTTTTGCTTTGCAAAGGTAGGTTTGATAAATTAAATGAAACTGTGAAATGTAATCTCACAAATGCTTTTGAGCTAGATGTATAAGCAAAGATAACTTGAAAAATGTGGTGGTAATTCCTTATTTTCCTCCACAAATGGGATTTATTTCATAGGATAGAAGGCCAATTCAAGTGGGAAGGTGTGGGAAGCCTCTAGTTCAACCTACTCATAACTGTGTGGTCAGTCTAGGTTGCTTCCTGAGAGTAAAATGCGGTTTTGCATTTTCCCAATTTGTGTTTGAAACATGAGAATAATAATAAAACTTTCCCAGTGATCATGAAGAACGGCCGAGCCTCTTGTCACTAAAGTGTGCTCACTGATTTGTTTTAAGAATAACTTTTTGCATAGATATATTTGAGGCCAATGACTTGTCTATTTCTACCAGAATACACAGAAGAAAGAAAGGAACTCACTTTCTCTTGTCAAAAGCAAAGAAAGTGAAAATGTATATTCAAGGCAGGATGCAATATTCCTCTTATATGCAGGACATAGCAACAACACCTGAAAATCTGGGATGAGAAAGTTTGTTGTTTTTTCCTGTCTTCTACTAAGTCTTTTGTTGTAAGGGAGAGACATGCCAGAGTGCATTTGAGAACAGGTTTGGTTTGGTTTGGTTTGCACAGCCAAAATTCAATTAAAATGTTATATTCTATTTCAAATTACTTCACTTAAGAACTTTTCATATGGAATTTCTACAATTTTTTAAAAAAGATAGGATCTTACTGTAACTTTTTAGTGTAAATTAAAAACCTAGCTCTTTGTTGTCACTGACTGAACACTTATCATAGACTTCAAAGATAATAAGTGACATGTCAAAAGAAGTTCATAGCTGCTGCACAACCCATTGACAAAGGCTATGCACTGTGAAGTTATGTGACCTAATTTGGAAACATAATTTGTTTTCCAAAATCAAAACTATGTTATTTCCAAGATGATAACTCTTGTTTTCTTGTCAGAAAGTCACGTTCAGTGTACCAGATTTGGAATAAAGTTTTACACATTTATTCAGCAATATAGTTTTCAGGATTGTAGTTTAATAGTAAAGAAAGAAATGACAGAAATTTGCCAAGGTATTAATAATTCATTTCCTTTAAACAAGATTAACCTTTTGGTTTCCTGCCTTCTAGTATAGCCACCCCAGAGACACATTGCGTACTTAAGAAATAGTGTTTTTGTTATTGCTTAAATTAAAACCAATAATGACCATTATCTTCACCTGATGTAAGTCTTGGTGCTTTTTTATGTCTTCTTAATACAATGTAATTTGAACATTTTGGAAAATCCTTGTTTTATAAAAGTTATAGCATATAAAGGAGAAATTTTGATGAATGCATAGCTAGAGAGATTCTGACTCACATTCTGCATGCTTTATCAGAAAGGTATATACTTGAGTAGCAAAAAATTGCAGTATATGTGTTTTCATCTCAGTGTAATGAAAGATTTTTATGATCATATTTCATTTGATAGGACACAAATTCCAGCAAAAACTGAGTGGTTATGTTGATGATCACTTGTAAAATAAAAATGCATTTAGAAAACCCAAGTTCTGCTGTATTTTTAGATTACCGCATGACATTTGCAGATTCTTTAAGTCTGACAACATTATATGTCTAAGCAATAGTGCCCTTAGTAATGATACTGAGTAGATTACTAAGAACATTCCAGCAGGAAAGGTTGAAAAATTCTTACTATAGACAGAAAATGAGATACGTTCCCCCATGAAAAAAGAAAAAAAAAAGAAAGTAAAATGCTAACGTAATTTAAATGATGCACTCAAAGTGATGTTATGTACAATTACTGAGGCACGTCTTTAGCAAAGAACTTGTGAGAATTCAGTGATTTATAAAGTTTAGTGAGCAAAGTGCTATCAGTTTTAATCCCATTTCTTGGGATCCTAGAGGTAAGAGATAGGAAAGGTGTTACAATGTCTAGACTGAGCTTTTTTAAGGAATCAAGTATTATCTTGCATTATATGTGATACACTATCCAGCAATTTTGCTAGACCAGCTTTAAATCTTTCAGTAAGTTGTTTCACAGCTTCCCTGGGAGCTTATACTACTCTGATGAGAAATAAAGTCAGGAGGCAAGGAAGCTACTGAAAGACAAGAAAGTTCAATGTAGGTGCAGTTCTGAACTTGCTGAGGCACTTCGTCTAATCCTGGACCCTGAGGTTGGGCTTCTCTGCATTTCACGTGGACAAAATGATAAAAAGTCAAGATTTGTCACAAACCAAGACTTAGGAGCTTAAAACTCTTGAACTGTCAACATGACAGGATCCCTTCACAAGACACTCCAAGACTCAGGTGGTGGAGGAGTCTGGTTCGTAGGTGTGTCAAAAGAAAATCTTTGCAAGACCATATGGTATTGTGAGACAGGCTTTCTAGTTTTTCCATAGTACACTTTCATACCCTTTGGCTTTTACTTCTTGGTGCCTTAAATTAGAGTTGTGTTTACTAATTAGTTTCCCATTCGAAGGTGAAAGATCCTAATTGTATAATGGTACTGATTTAATCAAAGTGTCAGCTGCTTACTTTCCAGAATGCATAGTGGTGATTCTAGGATATTATTAGCTGCCAATGAAGCATTTGGTTTTAATTCCTTTTTATCACCTACATGACGGAACATAATTCACAGCAATTTTTTTTTATTGTTACTGCATTTTTATGAGGGCTACAGCCCTTTTACATTTTATGGCTTTACCAAACTGCCTGAAAAGCTGGGGTTTATTACACAAGAAATAAAAATTATAGCAGCTGTGGAACAAGGAATTTCTTAAAAATCTATGGACATTGATAAAGCATTCCAATTTGTGTACATGCAACATGTTAAATATACTTCAATGTTACAATATAGATTTATATTTGTAACAGGTGACAATTAATGTGCCAGGAGGACAATAAAAGGAGAGATGATAATGTAGTGAAGAAATTGATAAATGGCAAAATGTGAAGAGCCTGACACATGAGAAACAAGAGCTTATACTTGTTTTGATTTGCTGTGCCTTGCCTTCTCTTCTCCATTTATACTTTTTTCCATGATTTTCCTTTTTCCTTTCTTTAGTCCATTCTAAACATATCTGACTGTTTCTGACTCTAGAAATGTATTTTTTTCTTCATATAAATAAATCTACATTTTTTTAGGTATAGTGCAGTATTACATATGAAAGTATGGAGATAAAAGCTGCTAGCAGTTTACATTATATTTGCAGAGTGTGAGAGGGCTCATACAAATTTTTCTTCTGTGAAATCTCATGATTTCCACAATTGACAAATCTGTCCAGATCTACATAGTTATTAAAGTCCATTTTTCTCAAAGAAATATTTTTGGGGAGCCCTGTGGAACTGTATTCATTGTGGAACATAGAAAAAATCTTTACATGTCCAAAAGCAGCAGTAAGAGCCAGACAAGAACTTGAAGATATCCTACAGAAAAAAGACATTACATTTTATGGTGAAGTCAATATTTATATGTTGCTTTTGCTTAAAAACAAAATATATCTGTAAATAGTTAAGGTATTTCACAGAGACATAGCTACAGCTATTAAAAATTAATAAGAAAATTATTGTTTTGGGAAATAGAATAGCTTAAAATATTTGCTCATTGAAAAAAATACAAAAGAGAAATTAACAAAAAGAGAAAGCAAAATATCAAGTAAAAAAATTTAAATTCCCTTGTAAAAGGGGAGGAGTTTTGGGAAATGCTGAGGGTCGGTGCTGCATGAAGAACAGTATTTGGAAAATTGCAAAGGCATCAGATGGAAATATGTTGTTCAATAAAAAATAAACTGACTGGATTTAGGATTTATGTCAGAAGCAGGAAGAGGCTATGAGAATGGAATTCAGCAATCAAGAAAAATTAACAGGATGGAGAGACAGAAAAGAAACATAGACAAAAATTAAGAAGTAAAAAAAGGAATATGAAACTAGAGTTGAAAAGACTTGATAAATGTAGCAAAGTAATATATAGTACATCCTTCATTTTGCACAAATTGTTAGGGTTTTTTTAACTGAATGGATAAAGGTGACAGCAAGCAAATGTGAGAGTACTGAAAATAATGAAGATTTAAGAGTTTCTCTGTGAACTTCCCTTGCAAAAATGGGATGAAAAGATGAAGAACATTGACTCAAGAATGAATGGTGGGAGGGAATTTGCAGATGCATGACTTCATTGAGACTTTTATGGAAGATGTATGATTTTATCCTGATGTCTGAAATCAGGGCTAACACTTAATAAAATAAATGTTGGGAAGGTGAGTAAAAGTGACACTTTTTTTCTGTTACTTCACGCTCTGTCCCCCCTGAGTATAATTTATTAATATAATTAGATAATAATATAAAGCTCAATCTTTTCTATACGCTTTGCTGTACCACAACTTTGCAATAGACGATGTCTGAAATGTTCTTCTAAGTGGTACAACTCATGAAAGAAAACGGGTTTTTTCTTTCCTTTTGTTTCATGCAATGTAATGTTTATTTGAAGCCATTTTGCTGCTGCAGTGATCNCTGTTACTTCACGCTCTGTCCCCCCTGAGTATAATTTATTAATATAATTAGATAATAATATAAAGCTCAATCTTTTCTATACGCTTTGCTGTACCACAACTTTGCAATAGACGATGTCTGAAATGTTCTTCTAAGTGGTACAACTCATGAAAAAAAACGGGTTTTTTCTTTCCTTTTGTTTCATGCAATATAATGTTTTTTTAGATTCGATTTGACTCCGCAGAGGTACTTGTTAGTTCATTGAAGTTGTTTAGAATCTTCTAAACTCTAAATTTCTCTATCCCTTCGCCTCTGTTCTATTTTTTTAAACGCCAAAACCTGTTAAAATGCAATTCTCCACTTCCATTATCCATGTAGAATATGATGAGTGCACAACTAATATTTTATTACAGATAAGGAATCTTCAAATTCTTGTGTCTAAGAGCTCTCCACCTCCCTTCAATTATACTAATATAAAGCTGCCATATTTTATGTCATAGAGACCAGCAATCTTCAAACAAAATCTTTCAAGTAGTTCAGCATCCTGTTGCTGTCCAAAGCAATTTATAAGCTGTTGTATTGATTTACACAAAAACAAGATTACAATTCTGTATAAATTTTATGTTCTCTCTTTGGTGCAGTACTGTCACAAAAGAAATATTAGAGCCACTGTTTGTGACATCATCTGGAGATTAGTTCAGCTTCTGTGACAAACAGGCAATAATTCAAAAGTCCCTTGAGAGACAACTGGCAAACATCTGGAAATTGCATTATACTTGGCTATACTCCAAATTAGACCGGATCTTCACACATGTTAAGTAATTTTTTCAGTTGAACAAGCTTATGTATTCCTTCCTAGACTTAACTTTTTCCATTTTTCAAGTCCTCCTCAGCATCACAGTACCATATACTCCCTCTTTTACCAAACTGTTGGCAACATCTCATTTGCTGACATGTCCTGTTAATTATTATGTGGCTATTTAAATAAAAGAAATAACTCTTTGCACTGCAATTTTCAAATAAGTATTAAAATTAGAACCTTTGCTTTATTTCAGGCACTTAAAATGAAATTTGACTTTTGATCGTATGAAGTAACTATCTCATTATTTCTTCTTTAACTTAGATGAGGCTCATACTTTATGCCTAAATGGTTTAAGAGTTCTTTTCAGTCAGTGGCTCAGTGTATGCTCTACAGATGTATTTCTTCAGCTACAGATGTACAGTCTTCAGCTTTAAAGAACCTGAGCTTTGCAAGGAAATATAATGCAAAGGGCCTAAAAGTGAGCATATTGTTATATTAGTAAAGCTCAACTAAGTGAATATTATTTACTTTAAGCCAAATCAGGTTGCTGATTTGTAGTTGTAGTAGCAGCAGCAGCAGTAGAAGAAGTGGTATGAGCATGTACAACTTTTCCTTGATAATGTCCTAAAATACAGTAACATTAGAGAAAAGCTACAATGTAAACCAGCTGTTGCTTGCCAGTGTCAGTTCATAGCAAGAATTACTCCAAATGTAATCTAATTGCAATCTATTTGGATTACTCCAAGGTATAAGTGAACTCTCAGGCTGATGACATATCTCCGTAGTTCTGCAGGTAATTTTTTTCTTTTGGTAATACTGATTTATCACATTACCATTACTTTTTTTTTCCTTTTTGTCATCTGCTCATTAGATTCAGGGAAATGTTGTAAGACCAGCAACTAAAATTGCAAAAATAAACAAATAAACAGACTCTAAAATATAAATAAAAATGTGATACTCAGTGTTGTAGTATTTCAGATAAAAGTAGATGACATGCCCCACATTTTTGTTCAATAAGATATTTTGTTGTTGAATTTAAGGCCATTTCTATTTCTTCCTTTTTATGTTTGTAGTAAGAATAACTGAAAGTGGGAGAAAAAGTATTTTTAATTGTATGTTCCACATCATGGAAGAAATACATGAATACTTACATAATACTTAACATCAAGATTCTTATCAAAGAAATAAACCAGCTTTGACCAATAAGGTGTTTTTTTGAATGAACTATAAAAACTTACCCATGGCATAGTATCACGCATGGAGTAATCTCCTTCCACCTTCTGATACTAGTAATTGTCAAGTTTTTAATTCTGTGGCTAATTTCATGGTCTGTACTGCCATGATAATGCCAATTATTTTGCTCCTTTATTCCTCCTACTTTTGTCAATATTTCCCACCTTTCTTTTTGCTGCACCCTTGCTTTTAATTTAATAAACTCAGTAAATTATTTTAACTAATAGGGTGTCATAATTACACTAGCAGTAATGTTCCTTGTATGCAGTTTCAAAACCTTTCTAGGAACTAAATAAATAAACAAGCACAAAGTAGTCAGTAAATATATATGTAATAAGAATGCTATTGATTTATTCTTTGATAGTTATTAAATATTTATTAGATGTTATTTTTTATGTCCAGTATTAATAAAAATTCAATACAAATGCGATTAGATGATATAGAGTAAGATTATGTATCCAGTTTATTATTGCTGGAAAAGATAAAAAATTCTAATGATTTAAGTAATTAGTTGCAAAAATTTACCATTGAAAGTTTCTGTACTGCTTGTCAAATGAAGCTACTCATGCAACAGCCATGAAACCTAGAAGCTAGACTGCACTAAATCATGAGAGAGAACGAATCATTAAAACTAGATTTTCCCTCTTTCACAAAGAAATCCCTTTGAAGACTCCTTGAAAAGAGTCTTAGATTCTGACCTTTGAAAAACTATTCACTGCCTAGATATCGTATGAATTATGCAAAGTAGAAACTAGTGGCCAGCAAGTTTTATTAAATGTCCTGTCCTGTTCCTTCCATCCCCTTCCTTTCCTTTTTTATCACATTAGGACATATCCTTACACTATGATGGACTGCAAAGAGTAGTTACAAATTTTACTGTTTAATTCTGAGGTGTGTCAATCCACAAGGATTACCCTGTATGTTTTAATCTCACTTTAGAGATAGCAGTAGTCATTTCATCCCCCCTTCAAATTCTCTTCAGCTGCAGTAACCCACTAAGTTGTTCTTACCAAATCTTCATAATTCATCTCCTCATTTCATAGTTACTTTTCTTCAGGAAAAGAAGAGCAACAACTGATCTTCAATTACTCTAAATTTTGCTTCAAATCTCCTGTGGCTTTGCCTTTCCTTCTCTTAATATTTATAAGCAGAACTCTGTGCAATAATTTTCACCTTTATATCCAAATAGGATGATGTGCCTTCTAGCCATAAACATTTTAAAACTTTCATAATCTTTGAAGATAAGCTTTTATCTTAACAATTATTTATGTTAATGATTGAAATCTATTATTAGTTGAATTCTTAGCTTAAATAATAATTTGACTGAATCAATTGCAACTAACCAGAAAAAATCTTTTTCATTGATTTCCTGTTAATGATGAGTGCTTAATATCTGAAAGCATGTTCATTATATCTCTGACTAACCAGAGTGATTTTTTTATCACAGTATTTTTATGTGTTCACAGTATTCCTCAAGAACCTTTAGGGTAGTGGTGGTGTAGATAAGATAAAAATTCCACAGATTTTTTTCTCTGTTGAAAATGGTGATTGCAGAGATTTTAAAAGTCATTTCCTGTTCTTTCAAAAAAAAAAAGATAAGATGACTCAAAAAGAGTAAGACCATTGTTAAATGGAGTGGTTAATAAGAGCAAAAGAAACTTTTTCCAGATGATTTCAGACGACAAGCTCAGTGAGCATAAGTGGAAATGAAAGAAAAGTAATGCCGAGTAGATGTTAAAAAACACCTTTTCACTTGTAGAATAGTAAATACACAAAACTATCTAGCAAAAAAAGTATGTTGAATGAGAAACATGAGGGGCAGCCAAGAAACAACTACAAGACATTCACAGAACAAAAACATTTATAAAGTTGTTTTATAATGGCCCACAGTTTTCCTGTACTCCCTCAGTTGTGCTTTTGGTGCATTTCCACACAAGGCAAGAATCTTTATTTATACAGGAAGATTCACTGAAGGATTGATTTAGTTAAAAAATAACAAGTAATAATTTAGAGATGGCTTTGACCAATGCTTCCTTTGCATTAAGGAGCACCCTTAGATAAATTTCATACATTTAGTAAATTCACTCCGAAAAAAGATGTAAATTACTAAATACATATGTGTATGTGTTCAGAGCTAAATTATTGGTGCAGTGAAAATTACCCAGGTGCTACAGATTATTAAAATTTTTTTGAGATAGTCAGCTGTCTAAAAGGGAGAACTAATGCTGTTCTAAACACCTAAGTACCTTGAAATCTGCTTCATTTAGTTATTTGATTTACGTTGAAAATGTGAACAATTTTCCTCTAACAAAACTAGAAAAAAACTCAGGAGCTGATGTACCTGCATTAATTACAGAAAAAATGAAGGATATTCTCATGAACTACCAGGCTTTAACAAAAATAATTCATACCATGGAACTGAAAAATATTGTCATTACAAATTGAAATTTTTGTAAAATGCTTAGATTCATTGAGTAAAATTAACTGTTTTCAACAGAGAATTATTGAATGTTGATAGCAGTTTAGGTATATGTGGATTTGTGCTAAGTAAGAAAGATTGCATATATTTGCTGGTTGAGTAACATCAGATTTTCCCACTATCATGGTGAAGAGCAGAGAGCTGCTGGCCCAAGTCAGAAATACCTCTGATGAGCTTCTTTGTTTATTTATTCATGTTTTCATGCACTATGAATTTATATCTACATCATCAGTATGGGATGTTTTTCCAGCAAGTTGTCATGTCTGACCCAGGATGTGAGTCTATTCTTCTATTCCCGCTATTTCAGAGTGCTTTGCTAGTGAAAATATTTCTCCATCCATTCTCTTTGTGAGGAGGTCTGAATGGTCCTCCTTAGATGATAATGACCAAACAAATAGAATTGCTAATTGTAACTTTCCATGTGGGAAAAAAATTAGACATGTTACTGTAACAAGAGTCTGTGAGTCTGTGTCCAGTAAAAGCTTTCTTGTGAGTATGGTGCTAAATTTGACGGCAGAGAAGTCACACAAATATTTCTGCACAGCAACAAGGATAATATTTTGCTCTTTCTGGGAGGGCATGGAGCTGGTTGAAGTACTGGGCTGAGGATTCATGCTGATGCCTCATCCAGCATCTAGTCACATTCTAACAGTTTTACTAAATCACAGTGACTATTTGCATCTCAATCATGTAACTCTGTGTTCCCAGAAAAGATTCAACTCTGTTCTGTCAGGACCACATAAATTCAAAAGCAATATTTGTTGCACAACAGCCTGAAGAGATACTCATGGTTATTCCTATTTCTGTATGATATGTTTTGCTTCTTTTTTGAATTTGCATTTTGCATTCTTGAAATGGAAAGAATAGGAATAATTTTCCTTTTTACTACTTTTTTTTTGTCCCATTAATTTCTTATAATAGTTATATATATATAGGTGGGACTGTATTTTTTTCTTCTTCTTTTTTTTTTTAATATCTCTCTTAGCCATTTAAAAAGTGTTTATGGGGTAGGATGCACTAAATTCTGACAGTGGAAAGACTTAAAGCCCTGTTATGTATGTACATCTGACTACAGAATCAAAGGATCATAGAATGTGTAAAGATGTAAGGGACCTTGTAAACCACCTGATTCTAAATCCCTTGCTATGCCCTGCTATGCCCCCTTCCACTAGACCAGGTTACTCAAATCCCATCCAACCTTGTGCTGAACACTTGTTGAATCAGGAAATACCTCTCAGACTGGGACAATACATATAGACTGTTCATATCAGTAAAGCTAAACACGAATGTAAGTGGGGGTTTGTTTGTTTGTTTTTTTCTCTTTGGGACCAAGCCTCATAACTGCTTTGACCCATGGTAATCTAAGCATATGCAGAAAGGGATTACTTTCAGATGATCAATCAGAAAACTCTGAACAACTACTGGCAAGTAGATAATGGAATTTCATTAGAAAAATGCCAGAGTGAAACATTTAACATTTTAATATAACATTGCTGTACAGTTTATACGTCATTGACAAATTAACACAAATTATAGACAAAAGAAGAGAGGAAAAAGTATGTTTTACAATATATGTTTAAAAAACGAGACCTGAAAAAGCAAGCTGAAAACACATTTTACAAGTTTAATGTTCCTATATAGTTCATAGCCACTTGAGGGAAGAAGAGAAAGGTTTTATGTAATAACCTTGGCATTTTATAATAGTTTTCCCAAAAAAATCCCTATTAGAGATATCTGCTATTGTCTCTGCTTACACATTGCATAAAAATGTAAAAATGCTTTTTACCAAATTGGACTAAAAAGATGTAATGTCTCGTTCTTGACAAAAATTAGCAGTGACACTTAGGAGGAGTGTAAGGTCAAAGCAAGATTCTAATGATTGCCCGCCTTGTACAGTCTGCCTACCTTAGAACAACTTTCTGTGCCTCAGAAAGAGCATAAGCCAAATGTGGCATATTTCTATGTAATTTAATTCAATAAACTTTTAAATTTTTTTATCCACAAAACTTCTTGCAGAAAGCTGCTTCTGGTCCCACCACTCACTATGTAAGGAAATGCCTCCCCTTATTTATTTTAACCCAGCACCCCAGGTCTCATTCACATTGCTCTACTGTGAGCAATAAACAAATCTTTCAAACAGATTCTCCAAGCTGCTCATAATTCAAAAACATTGATCATCCTTCCAGTGCTTTATCTCTTTTCCAGACTGCAAAGACCTAATCTATCAATTTGTCCTTGAATAGAAATAATTCTGTCCTTCTTGCCTCTATCAGTGACATTTCTTGCCTTCTGTCTGTTAAATGCTATTTGAGAATAAGGAAAGAGTAACTGAATATTGTATTTAACTTGGAGATGCATTGAGGTCTTAGAGTGAAACAGTACACTTCATTTATGTTTACTCCTTTCCTATTAATTCTCTGTGATTTTTTTAAACTGTTTTTGCACATTAATTTAGATTGCTTTGCAGAGCATTTGTTAAAAACTTCTTATAAGCAATACTATGAAAAAAAATTCTTTAGATAAATGACACAAAAACAGCTTATGACTTTGACCTTGTAGTAGATGCTATTAGAGAATTAATTCTAATGAACAGTCCTGACATTTTAAAGTTCAAAATACTGCTGCTTAGAAGACAAATTTAATGAATGTTCTAAGCTACGAACATGAATATGAAAACTATCTGTATAAGTTCGGACCAGTTTACAGATAGGTGGATACAAAATAAATTAAACAATCCATTATCCAGTTTCCTAAGACTCAATGTGCATTTATCTATTGGGGATCATATTCAGCAAAAATTTCTCACCAGCACATCTTGCCATTCCCATTACCACAAAGCAGAAAAAAGCATATATATGTTAAAGGTTTCTGTGAAAAGCACTTTCCTAAACTTAATCCTTAACTGTTGTAAAGCAATTGTTAAAATTCAGACTGGATTGTCTGCTATGTGTTCCTAGTAATTAGAAATGCAAGCAGCAAGAGGTCCCAATTACCTGTACTAAAATCTAACCTAGAAAAATAAGTTTCTTTTTAAAAAGTGGCATTCAAGGGGCTTGCAGTCCTACATCATTTATGTTATTCTGCAGTATCTATGTACTTAAAACAGTACTAACTTCTGGAGAAGGAAGTTATATGAAGTAATTAATAACAAAATCTGTCTCCTGTGTTGAAAATATATTGTGTCATCAGAAACCCAATATTCTAAAAAATGTAATGAATGAAGATATTTTGTTCAATTTTATTTTGGTTTTGGTATATCCCTAGGGCTTTTAAATGTACTTTATGTCCTGCCTGGACTGCAATTAGGTAAAAAGGAGACTGAATATCACGATGACAATCTAAATTTCTCTAAGAAACTCTGTCTCTGACAAAGTTATCTATGTTTCTTCTACCAAGAGAGAGACAACTGATGAGAGAGGAAGCAGCACTGGGAGTAAAGATATTTCTATAGGATAGTAGCTTTGAAAAGGAAGTCATCAGACCTCAAAGTGCTTATGTGAGGTCCAGATTCCAAAGGCTGTTTTACCAACCCTTCATGCTGAGACTACTTAAAAAAATCAGTAATATCAAGTGAATGCTGAGGGAAGTTCCCAGCAGATGTAAGCTGCATTAAGAAAGCCAGTCTTTGCAATAACACATAGATGCAAGATAAAATACACTAGAAATGTAAGGTAGCAGAGGTGGTGGGGAAACTAAACTAGGGTTCTGGCTTGTACTTATTTGTTTGTGATGTTTTCATTTGTGCAGCAAAAAGGTTGACACTTTGTTTCAATTGTGTAGCAAGCTGTCTGTTCTTAACCACTGAATGATAAATATTTTCTGTACTATTGAAACAGTTTCATTCTGAAGAGGCAAAGTGAAAATAAAAAATGTTGAATCCACAGTGAATGGAGATGCTGCTCCAGAAGAGACATTAAATTTCATTAGAGAAAGACATGCTTGTACCTTGAAGAAAAATGTACTCAGAGTGCTGGTGATTGATTCTTGCAAATTGCTAGAGAAACTGCTTATTTTCTCATGATAAATTTTAAAAAGATGATTAGAAGCTCCTATGGCCCTAAGCAAACCTTAAAATGTCAAATATACTTAAGTAGAAATTCCAGAAAACCAACCATTCACATATATCCTTCAGCAATTTCTAGGGATGGAAAAAGCACAGCGGAGAAATACACGACATTAAAAAGCTGCAGGGGTGTACAAGTCCCTTCATCACCCCTATTTATAATTCGTGATCAAGATATAAATTTAATCATGAAATTTTTGCTAATATAAAATTTTACTATGCCTGCCACAGGACTTAGACTTATAAATCATGGTGGATAGTTTCTCCATGCTTGAAGCCCTGAATTCCAGTCAACACATGTATAGCATGTAAAGAAATCTGCAATTTTACTGCAAAGATTAGAACTGAATGACAGCATAGATGACTGAAAGAGGACTTTTTGTAAAATGTCTCAGTGTTACATCTGAAAGCCAAACAGATTAAGATGTATAAGGCAAAACAACATTATTTTACAGGCCTTCAAGCTATTCTACAATAAGTTGTTTTGTAGAGTGTAACCTTGGGGGAGTCTTAAAGTATTAGCTGCATTAGAAGGTAGTTCAGTCTTTTTGCTTCTACTCCAATGCCAATGTTCGTGTCCAAAATCAATCCATTGTGCCTCACCTTGTGAACTATGCCTCGAATTCTTCTACAAAGGAAAGACAATACTTAGCAGGATGTTCTGCAATTAACTGTATGTCAAAAATGCACATGAAAAAATGAAATTTGCTAATGCCTTCTGAAGACTAAAGACTGTTTTCAATTACAATTTTATGACAAAATGTCATATATCTGTGCTGAAGAGGAAAGACAGTGTATGCAGATAAAACCAGGGCACAACTATTTTCAAAAGTTTTTCACCATAAAAATTGAAAGACATTATTATGCTGATGGTTGTTATAAAGCACATGACAAACACCTGTGCTCTCACTCGTGCTTTACTTTGCAGGTAAAATATACCATGGAGAGTCAGAACTAGAGCTCTGTCAAACATTGCCAAAAAAAGAGTCTTCAAGGACTTAAACTTTTTCTCATTGTGCACCTAAAGTCATTTGTACCTCATAAAATTTTCTACTCATGCTAATCTGAAATTACAGCAAAAGTTTCATGCTCTGGCTTCATTCCCAGTTGTTGCTGCGTAGTGAAAGTATTTTCTGTAAGCAGCAGAATATTTCAGTGAGCTCTGTTAAAGAAAAGATTTCAATACTTTCATCCAAAACTCTTCCAGGCCAAACACTGTCTTCTGCCCTTCAACTGGAGTTAAAGCTTTCCTGGTATGTGAAAGTCTGCATGCAACAATCTGCACTATAAGCAATTCTTCCCTTGGAGCTAGGTATGCCTGTGCCCTCTAGAATGTTATAGTATCAATTATAATATCAGTTTTCCCAGGTCTTATTTTTCTCTTACACTAAACAAATTGACTGCACTAACACCAAACCATGTACAAATGGAAAAAGAAGTATCCTGAATCTGCCTGTCTTCTTACAGATATACTCTGCTGCAGAAATATATCAATCACTACTGTTGTTCATGCTAGTGCCCGTATGCATTTAGGAGAAAATGTACAGGATAATACTAGTTCATCATTTTTTTTTTTTAAGTTATAGTTCTTAGTTATATCTAGAAGTTATTCTTGGTTCATATTGAATTTAAGGCTCTGAAATAAAACCTACATGGGAAAAAGACTTTTTTTTCCCAGGAAAATATGAATCCTTTTGGTGCAAAGAGTAATTCACTGATCTCAGCAAGTGTCATTCATGAAAAAGAAACAATAAAAAACCCTTATCTAAGATGGGTTCTGAGGAAATCCAGAACTGAGCGTGGTACTCCAATGAGACATGACAAGCACTTCATAGAGTGGGATGATCAAGTCTTTAGTTCTGCGGGAAATGTCCCTGTGGGTGCAGCCCAGAATCTGATTTTCCTTTGTTGGTGCAGTGATACACTGCTGACACATGTTCAGCTCATCCATAAGGAGCCTCAGGTAGTTTTCAGCTTGTCTGGTCCCCAGATACACATATGATAGGTTACAACTACTTGAAGGATAGTTGGATGAAGCTGGACAAAGACATCTTAAACACATATGGTTACCTTAAGATTTATAGTTTCAGGACTTGGAATAATTTTGTGTGGTCCCACAAAATTTTCTGATGAAATCAGTAAAATTTTCATATGAAAATCAGTAAAATTAAAATTCGTAGACAAAATTCTCCAAAACTTAAGATATTCACAATTATTTTTAAAAAGTTTGATTCAAACTCAGAACAAAGTAGCAACATTCAAAAACTCTGGAAATACTGTGTTTGAAAAGGAAAGAAAGGGTCTGCTCAAGTACTTCAGAATAACTTTCCAGGTTCTAATGAAAATTAGAGCAAGCACAGTTTTCAATGGATGCACAAATGATGGGTAAAATACATAAAGATGGGCTATCTGAGTGCCAGAGATGCACTTCATTTCAATACAGTTAGATCACAGTGCCCTGAAGAGACAAATAATTTCACTCAACATCCCCGTGTATTTATGTCTTAAGTTTTTTTATCAAAGTGAGTCATCCTCCTTTGGAGGAACTAATATCAATAAGAACTGATTACTGAAATCCTAGCTGTTATTAAGAGAAGAGCAGCATGAGTGATTGCATTCTCATCATGTGAGCAAAAGGAGGACTATGATGACTTATGACTGGTGTATATTCTAAGAATATTTGATGCCTCTACAGTCCAGATGATAGTATTCATCAGAATCAGAAAAGATAGATGTTAAACTTCTTAGAACTCCTGATTCATATTTCATACTTAGGAGTTTGGCTAAATTGCAGTGATTTTCTTTTGCATTTTCTCATCCCTGGCACCAGGTACTACTGTCACCAGTAAAAAATAACCCTGTCTCAGGTGTCTTGTCACATCTGGCAAAACCATTTTATCTTTGGAGTAAATCTGTCCCTGTCATGAATCTCCTAAAGGCTTCTAAAAATATTCACACTCTTTTTCAAACATTTCCTTTATGTGCAAAAGCATAAAAGCAAGTGTATCTATGCATGTCTTATACATGTGTTTTATGTATAAAATAGTTGAGTAAATAAAAAGAATTATTAATTTAAAGTGTTAACATTGAAATTGTGTTAATTGAAATTTTGTCGTTTCTGTCATTATGCCAATATAATGTACAGAGTCAGAGTCTTCTTAAATCTCTTCTTATTTCATAAGTTAAAAGTTGTTTGGATTTTGAAAAAAATTGTTGAGTTTATTGGTTACATTCTTACCTGTTTGGACTTCAGAACTGAAGTCAGAGTGTGCTCACTGGTGCCAGGTCAGTAATTGTTCCCATTGAAGTTGCCCTGTGTAGCACATTTGCACAATTCAGAGCATAAAATGGAGTGGACAAGTATTGATGAAAACACTGTTTTTTGAGGGGTAAAGAGCAATCTAGGTATAGGGGCCAAGCCATACTATGTATCTTGATTTCAGGGTCATATAATCAACCCTGATTAAATTATGTCTGAGAACACATACATGTGTGGGACACAGTGAGAAGCATAGTTGGAAAGAAGAGAAGGCACAGGTAGCCTTGAGGGAGAGTGCTTGAAGGCCTGCGGGGATCAAGAAGGGGATTGTCTTTTGACTCTGGGCTGTTCCTGTTCTTTGAAGGGAAAGTTCACTTTTAAAGACAAATTCTAGGAATCCAGATGCCACTTAGGGAATTTAGTGTGCTTCATTTGCAAGATCCTGATTACTGTATTCCACAACCTGTTAATGAAGTTCATTTAAGAAACTGAAAGAAGTATCAAGACTCATCAGTTTAAATTGCTTCTACTTTAAAAACAAAATTAAAATATTCTTAGACCATTATGGTATCTGAATTTTTCTCCCAACTGAATTAATATCAAATTCAACAAAATACCTTGGGTTTTTGTTTTTTTTTCTTTGTCTCAAATAATTTTTCAGCCTTCATTAGTGGGAACTGTGAATGAATTGCTGCATGTAAAATTACTTGAATTCTCTGGCATTTCTACTTATTAAACTAATAGAAGAGATGAAGTCGCTCTTGCAGTCTGATTCAGGTATATATTCAAACGACATTTTATTTCTCCAAGGTGTTGGCTGTAATAGTTAAGGTTGGTTTAGCTGAGAGCTGTAATTAAAAAGAGTTATTGAGATTTTGCTTATGATCTTTAAATGTGCACTTGTTCATGGAATTCAATGTCCTGAAATAGAAGGAAATTGATGGTAACTATGGCATTGCCTATTACAATCCTGTAATGCACTGAGGTTCAAAAAAAGTTCATAGCAGATAAAATGAAGTCATTCACCAGCTACTCTGGTGCCATCTTTTTGTGTTCTCAAGGCATATATTCAAATGCGGTGATCAAATAGCAGCTTGGGTGGACTCATTTCCTTTATTTGGCTATAGGAATATTTAAATACTGCCATATGCTGATGCAAGATTAACTGAAAACCCCTTTTTCCTGATGTAATGTATTATTTGCATTTTAGTGTGTCTCACTGGAACAGAAAGGTTTTCAGACAACAATTTGTTAAGAAAGTGCTCATGTGTTATTGTGCCTTTAAGTACTGTATTTAGAAAGCTTGCAAACCACGTTTTGAATCACCATTAGAAGGTAACCTTTTGTTTAAAACTTATTCACATGCTAACATTAAGTATACATATGTATGTCATTGCACTGCTCAAAGACAACCCACAGGGCTCTCATTCCTTTCTGATAAAGCTGGTGAACTCAGATTGTCTTGGATATCATTCTAACTCCACCTGGTATGGGAAAAGTGTGGTAATGTTTATTCAGCTTATTCCTGTTACAAATGTACTATCATGTTTTTTACATCTTTCCTATTTAGATTACACAGGGTTTTTTGCAGAACAGATTCTTACTTCCTGTATAAGTGCAATGTGTGGCAAAAGGAAACCCTTATCATTTGCAGTAACCTTAAAATACAATCATAATGAAAATTTACCTGTTCACCCACAAAATGGAGTTGTGTAGTAACTTTTCATATCTATTTCACAAAAGTTATTGACTCTATGTTTTTCAGTAATTTTTACTAATGTATACCAAACCAAAGTTATGTTATTTTGCCACCAATTTTCAAAATGCCATAACCAATAACAGTGATAAAATTTAATCTATTTTTAAGTTAAAAGGGGTAAAGAACAGAAATAATACTTTTTTATGTCTGCAATTTTTTGGCTAGTATGATTGAAATTAAAGCACAGATTTCCCAAGTGCAAAAACTGAAATGTTTCTTAGAGTGAAGACTCTGTAGCAATTCATTTCACATCTATAACTACCAGTGAGTCAACTAGGAGATTTTAATGCTCAGAAAAGAACGGAGTCAATTTTGTTTATTTCCAAATTTGTATCTTAACTCTCAGATTTTGATTAGCTCTCAGTTGTGACCAAATCTATGTCAGCTAAAATTTTGCTATAAATTTCAATTTGAGCACATCCACATAAAATCTGTAAGTTTTTGAAATTGTGAGTTGAAAGAGAAAAAAGATACCATCTAGAATAATTGCCTGATGCATATAACCAGCTCACATAATCTGATAGTGCTATTTTAGGTACTCATGTTCTGTTTTAAATGTGTCCATTATTCTTTAGTTTGTGGTGGCTTATTCTTCCTTTTAATTGAACACTAAGGGGTTTAAGACAGGAAACATATCATTGTTAATCTGTGCTATTTTATTGTCAGAGTCTTAATGGGTGTCAAGAATACAGACCAATTATTTTATGATTAATTACTCTTTGTAATATTTGCAAACAATCTTTACTTCATTCTCTAAACAGACATTATAAAATACAATTTTAACAAATATCACAGTTCAAATTAAATTACTAAATGCCCAACTCTGACTTTCATAATCTCTGCATTACTCCCACTACAACATATATATTAAATTCAGAATTATTATTAAAATTATTTTTGAAGTTTAGTAATAACCCATTTGGTTAGATACCTCAAAATGATGAACTATTCAGTGATCACAAAATTCAGAGTTCAAAATTCAGAGTTTCTGCAACCATGGTTCTTAATGTTTTATGTATACTGCCCCTCTTTTTTGCCATTTCTATGCATGCAATTTGCGCTCTGTATGATTCTGTATCTGAGGTTCTTTTAAAAGAAACCTATATACCCAAAGTTCAGGCTTCTCAAAAAGGATGTTGAAACTGCTTCTGTGAACAGTCATATTAGAATCTAGAGAGGAACTGATTTAAGTAAACAAGTTGCATTATGGTCATTAATTAGCTCATAAATGCCTACATGTGAAAGTGTTAATAAGAAGCACTTTGGAGAAATATTTGGCTATATGAGTAAATGTGCACATATATGTATTTCCTGATCAGCATTGGCTGGGCATCAAGGGTAGGAGTCACTGCAGTGGATAGAGGGTTTTGTCCATCCCTGCCCTTCTCCAGGCTTGTGTGTATGTGTGCAGAGAAAGGGAGATTGTTCCCTGCAATCCTAGCAGAGCTCACAGTGGGAAGCAGCAGAGGGGCAGGGATGTCCAAGTTTAAATCTGTAATTACTGAGATATAGACCTCATGATAACAATGATTTTAAACCTCTAGCTACTTCAGAACTTGTTTTGTCCTTTCAAGCTAAATATACTGCTGTTGCATCGAAAGCTGAAGTGCTGCTTGAGGGGTCAATAAGAGGGATCTGGATTTGTGTGGCCTCAGCTAAGAATTTTTCAGCTGTTAAATTTCTGGGACCAACCATGACATTTTGCCAGCAGCTGTTTCTTTCTTCCTCTCCTTGTGTTATGATAATATTCTTAATTTTTAGACTGTTTCACAGGATTCACTTTTTGAAAGTTGTCATGGCAAAATATCCCCACAATTGTTTTGAGACTACTGCCTATTAAGCAGTGTACAGATATCTGTTACTACTCTGAAAATATCACCACTGAGCACCTCTCATAACTTCTCTTGTTTTAGCCACCCTGGTGTGGTATCCCTTTTTTCAGATTCTGTAATTTTAAACCAGTCTCCTCAGATTTTATTACAGAACCTCACAGAGATGAGAGGGTTCAATTCCACAGCTTAACTCTGAATACTCTGAGGAAGATGAAGTTTTGTCTTTATGAAATCTAATAATGCGTCAATGTACTGAAAACTTTTGCATTCTGTAAAGTATTTTCACATCTGATTTTTCAGCATTGTATTAAAGTACTGTATGATGGAGGCTTTTACTTTGTTATTGGAAATCAAAATGGTGAACTTTATACTGCTTGATCAGCTTGCTTAAAGGCTGGCTTAAATTTTATGTTTCCTCAGTGTGCTTGTGACTGCTATTAAAAATTAATTTAAAACCCCCTGCATTTTGACAGTCATTTTTTATGTTTTAGAAAAAGGTACTAGGTATTGTCTGCCTGCCATGATATGCTCACTTCTGCTAAAATCACAGTTTCTCTACACCTTGTCTAAGCTATAGATCCTCCTAAGAGGGTTGCAAAAACACATGGAGGGTGACACAGAGGTGATTGGAGGCAACCAACATGGCTTCACCAGGGGCAAATCATACCTGACCAATTTGGTGGCCTTCTATGATGGAGTAACATCATCGGTGGGCAAAAGAAGGGCAACTGACATCATCTACCTGGACTTGTGCAAGGCATTTGACACTGTCCCGCATGACATCCTGGTCTCCAAACTGGAAAAGAATGGGTTTTGTCAGTTGATGACATACTGAACATGAGCCAACAGTGTGCACTCGCAGCCAAGAAGGCCAACCAAATCCTGGGTTGCATCAAGAGGAGTGTGACCAGCAGGTCCAGAGAGGTGATTTTACCCCTCTACTCGGCACTGGTGAGACCACACCTGGAGTATTGTGTCCAGTTCTGGAGCCCTCAACACAGGAAGGACATTGACCTGTTGGAGAGGGTCCAGAGAAGGGCCA
>VZTY01009622.1:16481-37750 GCA_013400935.1 Turnix velox | reverse complement strand
CTTCTTATGTTGAGGGCTCTAGAAATGGACACAGTACTTCAGGTACTCACCAGAGCTGAGTAGAGGGGAAAAATCACTTTCCTTGACCTGCTGACCACACATCTCTTGATGCAGCCCTGGATTTGGTTGAATTATGAATAGTTACTGAGGATGTGATATTACGCAGTCATCTATATTTTCTCTATTTGCCTTAGAGTTAGACCAGAAATCCCTCATTACCTCTCCTCTCTCTCTTCCCTCCTCTTCTCCTTACTGTCATGTTGTTCCTTGTGAAGAGGTTTGTGTTTGTACTGTTGACCTCTGGTGATCTTTGTTTGAGAGGGTATATCCAGATATTTTTAGCATCTTCCATTAGAAATCTCCTTTACTTGAAAATGTTTCACACCTTATTGAACACTGTTCAGTACACTCCTTTGGATGGATCTTATGTCATCCTTTGGTCTGCTTGTGGAGTTAACTAGCTATTACGTTCAATTGCCCCTTTGGTGTCCAGACAGATTTAGTCCTTCACAATGAAACATATTCTATTTCCTCCTTATCTAGGAGATAAGGCCAAGTCTGTTTCTTAATTGAAATATATTTTTTTTTCCTACTTTATACATGGCTATGGAAGGGCTGTTTTTTATCAGCAGTAAGCATGTAAGCGTTTGTACAAATAATATATGAAAAGTAAAAGAAGGCAGCACAGTGTTTTTTCTTGAGACAAGTTATGAAGTACTGAGTAAACAGAATCACTAGAAGATTGCTTGCTTGCACTTATTTCTGTTGTAGGTTGTTGAGGCAAACAAACTGTTGTAGCTCGACCTCAGAGAAGGAACCATGTGTCTCTTGCTCCAAGCTGTCCTTTTTCTCATGAAAAGAAAAACAACACTCGTGGGCTGAGATAAAGACATAATGCAAATTTTAACGGAACAGTGGCAACAAGGAAAGAATAGCAATAACACAGGCAGGGGAATGTACAGATATCATTACAGTACCACACACATCTGCTGACCATTCTGGACCCATGTGGCCACCACCAGCCTCACCTCCCCTCCACTCCACACCAGAGCTCCTGCCAGTTGAGTTCCTGCCCTCCCTTCCCAGATTGATCATGACTACAGGTGGGCCTGGCTTATGTGGAAATGGGATCCCTGCGTCCTTGGAGAAATTAGCCCTGTCCCCACCAGAACCAGGACACAAGCAATTAAAAATAAGACTACTGTTTTAATTATACCTTGGTTTGAAAGGCTTATTTCCTTTAATTGGGAAAAAGTCAGTTTCGCTCTTCACAGATATTAAGCAATAAAGCTAGGAATAGTTTACACTGCAGGAAGTATCTGTTCTTTATATTCCATAGTAATCTGAAGCATACACTTTCTCAATCTAAGTACAAGGTTTCCTGTGAAGGTTTGACCTGAATTTTTCAAAATATGAACAGTGATCAAGATCTTGAGCAAGGCTTTTCAACTTGAAACATTGATCACTAATAGATACAAGTCATGTCATGCAGCCATTAATTTTATTTTATGAAAATTATAGGCCATATAAATTTAGATAAAATGATTGCATTTATTTTGACCTGCAGAAATGGGCTTCCCTAGAAAAAATTAATTTAAATATTTGCCAGCTAGTTCTTCAAAGATGAGAGTAATGTTTTAGAGAGTTAAATTTGTACAATTTGAGGTGGAAAATATGACGCATCCATCTCTAAGATCTCTCAGTTAATTTACTTGAATGCTGTAATAATATTTGACTTCAAAAGCACTAGATTCAAGCTGATCCGTTTACCTATTTGTCTAGACTATCTATGTAACAGTCCAGAGATAATCAATGCTATCTTTACACTAATGTGAAAAGAATGATGTAAATAAAAGTGAAAATTAAACTGTAAATATAGAAGATGTTTGTGAAGTAAAATGATAATATTTTTAGTCAAACACAGAAAGCTCTAAAGGATAGTCAATGAGAGAAAAAAAAGACATTGATTAACTCTGAATTTTTATGTGCTTGTGCAATTTATTATAGTATTTATTATAGTAAAGGATAATGTAAACTAAGCTATCTCAGAAATTAGAGAAAACGTGGATGGAAATACAATTGAATAGTCTCTAGATCTTTTGAATGGTATGGGTCAACTGCAAAATTTGAAGTAGGTCATTATGTAAAATAAATTGTAATTTTATTTAGTTAAGTATAGCTACTTATGTGTAAGAACAGCTTTTTAACAAATTTATAAAGGATCTGTAGGATGGGCTCACTAAGTATGTATAGCTGCTTGCATTTCTAAAGTGACATTTGGGGGGGGGAAAAAGTAGCTTTCTGAGGAGGTGATCAGATTGATAAATTCAAAGTATGAATGGATTTAATCTTGCTCCAAAGCCACAGTATTTTGGAGAAGTCAAGGTGTTCAGTTAGTGACGTATTCATTTTACTGAACATAAAGAATCAGAATTTCATACTAAGTATGCAAACAAAAAGAAGTACAGAAAGAGCAATTTATGCAGGGAGAAAGGAATTATATTCAACATAAAGAAAATTTCCTGTACATTTAGCTTCATAATTTCATGCTTGAGATGCCACTAGATCATTGACAACAAAAGGTAGAATGTCTAAGTGAAATGGAAACCCATTTGGACATAAATTCCAGCTCCTTTTTTTTTTGTCTAGATAATAAAGAGCAATTGAAATTAGAAATATGCTTAATGACGCAGAAATAATTTGAATGCCACCGAAGAGAATATACAGTTGACTCTCAGACTGTCCACATTATTTCTACTCAATTTAACTATCAGACATCACAAATAGTATCTTATATCCAAGGTTCCTGTATACATATGATTTAACATGATAAAGGGGTATAATTTCAACAGAAGGAATTAAGGAACAGCAATGAGTTACACACATCTTACTAAATATTCAGTCTATGAACAAGAGTGCAATGAGAGTGATGTTGCCCACTATTACAAAACAAAAATAATGTAATTACATCAGTAAGTACTAGTAATGTTATTTACAATCATTAGTTCACTTACAAAATTTCTATCTGTATTTGCAGGCACTAGTAAGCAGGAAGAATTCAGACTTAAACTACAGTTCTGATGGATTGTGTTAATGAGTATTTAATTTCATTGTTGAGCTGTGAATGCTGACTTTCATTTGACATTAATATCAAAGGCAGTGATATTCGGTTGGTGGTTATCTCTTTAAAAAAGAATGCCATGAATCACAGGACTAGATGATCTTTAAGTTCCCCTCCAACCCAAACTATTCTATGATGCTATGAATATTTGGTTGAAAGGGACCTTAAGGATCATCTAGTCCAACATTTCTTGGCAAAAACAGTGTCAAGACAAGATGGCCCAGCACCCTGTCCAGCTGAATCTTACAAGGCATCCAATGTTGGGCGATCCACCACTTCTCTGGATAGAGTGTTCCAATGGCTCATTACTTTCACTGTGAAAAAAAAATTCTCTTGTGTCCAACTACAATCTCTCTATGTGTAACTCCTAACCATTATCTCTCTTGGCTCCTGGAAGGCAGCATACTTCCTATGACTCCATGGCAGTCTGGCAGATGGGCACCTCTGTGCACTTTAATGAGCACTTCTCATTTCTTTTTGTGGCATCCATGGTGTGCTGCTACTACACTCTATCCTTGCAGACATTGCTTGTAGGTGTCTATAGATGATAAAGTTTCTGATCTGGTTTTAGTTGTAATGCTGGAGGATAGAGATGGTAATAGAAGTCTGCTTTTGTGAGTCACCAGGATACAAGGTGCCTCATTCTATGTGGTGTTCACCACAGGAACATGGTTCTGAAACCTCAGCCTCTCTGATACTGTGCAGTCTTTTAGCTTTTCCCTGCAACTCAGCCACTTGGTGGAAGAGTTCATCAACCTGTGCACATCTTTTGCAGGTACTGTCCTTGTCTTTATGAAGGTATAGACACTCACTGCAACCTATAATTTGTACTGAAGACTCCTTCATTTCCAGTTCCATCTAGGTGGAGGTGCCAGACATCTCAGGATGTTTCTCTGTAGAAACACTGCTTTTAACTCTGATATGAATGCCCATCATCCTGTCAGAGACTTCTTAATCTGATAGTGTAACTATGACCTTCTTGCATGGCTTTCCATGCAAACAGATTAGCTACACTCTGAGCAGTGCTTCTGACCATTCCCAGGCTGCTTTTTATCAGTGTGAATGTGATCACAGTTAGTTCTGGCAATGCCCAGACCTAATCTGCATCTCCCCTGCAGGCTCCCAATTGATCCTGCTGCTGCCTCAGCATTTCCCTGCCTCAGGAAAACCGTCTGTGGTGCCAAGATCTGCCATTTTGTTGCAGGTTGGACTGGCTCCACAGCAGCTCCCCTTGGCAATCTGACACAAATCTAATATTAACAAATTACAGCAATAAATATATTTCAAAGTAAACCTTGGAGTCGTGCAGACTCATGTTCAATTTGAGAATGGAATCTTTCCATAGATCAGCATAAAAAGATAATTTGTTAGTTTGGATTAGGTAAAAAAACTGCTGATGGGTATGAAGTATCTGGAGGAGAAAAAGGCTTTAAAAGGAAAAGATATGAAAAATTCTCACAATATAGATTTTAGGCATGATCTTGTTTCCAAATTGTAATCTTTTTTCTTACTTTAAATTTTGGTATTCATCAATAGTTAGCTATCGTTTTCCAAGGCAAGTTTTTATGCACAATAAAAATCAAAAAGAATTAAAACCATTACAATACCTCAGATTGAGAACTTCAGACTAAAGACTCCAGTAAACAAATGCAATGACTTTGCTATCTGTTTCTTTATTGTGGGTATTTTTTTTTTTCTGATTAAAGAACTGATGCAACATTTTGAAGTAAACATGGTTACTATGCTTAATAATATGTTTTAAAATAATATAATGATATATTTATTTTCTGCTGGATGTGTAATCATGACTGGCATGATTTTTAAATATGGCATGGCTAGATTTTTAAATGTGATGTCCAGTCAGGATTTTATTTGCTCCAGCAGTGAGGACAATGTAACCTCCCTGATCAAGTTGTTACAGTGTATTACCATCATAATAATTTTTTTTAAAATATATGTTTTAAAAGAATTTTCTTTGTTTCAATTTGTGCTGGTTGTCCCTTGTCCTACCAGTGGGCAACAGCATATTCCTTTTTCCTCTGTCATTGGATATTTACAGCAAATTGACAGGATACCCCCATTGGTCTTCTTTTCTGCAGGCTGAACAATACTAGCTGTCTCAGCATTTCTGTGAGTGATAGATGCCCCAATCTCATATCATCTTCTTGCCCTTCACTGAGCTTGTTCTTTTCTGTATGCCTTCCTTTTACTGAGAAGCCCAGAACTGGGCAAAGTATTACAGATGTGATCTTATCTGGGTTGAGAGTACAGGATGGTATCTCTCAAGCTGCTTGCAACATTCTGTAATGCAACCCAGACGGTTCTGTTATTTTCTCTTAAAACTTAGTTGTTCTTGTCAGAAATACCTCACTAAAATATCCTGGTCATCAACTGACCTTTTCAGAACCAATGTTTAGAATTTGACAATGTTGTTTAGAATTTGTTCTGTGATCAAATGATAATCCTTTTATTCAAACACTTATAGTCAATTCTGGCTTAAAGGACAGATGGTATTACTCTTAGTTTCTGTGTTTTGTCTTATTTATATTATTTTTTGTTCTTCCTCTATTATAATATGTTTCTTGTTTGTACAAACAGATATGTTTCCTCAGTAAATAATTGCATTTAACTTGAAGTTAAAACATAAACTAACATAATTCTGAAGATCACTTCTTGGGGAAAAATAGTGTCAAAATATTGATCGTGCTGACAACATTCCAAACATGTCCAGGCATCACATTTTACCTCGATTTTTGCCTCATAATGAAACACTAGTGAACTGTAAATTCATGGATGTAAGAAAATCAAGTGAGTGGATGGTTTCAAACATTTAGACAAATGACTCTTTTTCAGAAAAAAGAATTTAGATTGCCAGTATACATGTGCCACAACGTAGCTGTTTCTAAGATATGAATATGTAAAGGAGTCTTGAAGTTAAGAAATTAAAAAAAATATCCTACAACATCTTATTTTAATGAAAAAAACTGTTTGCGCCACCTAGTATAACATCTTCTCCCCCTTGTTTTGTTTTGTCTACCATAGCAGCACCTCAGCACTTATTCCAAGAACTCCAAGTAGCTATCTTGATTTGAAGTAAACCAGGCATTCCTATTCTGTCTTTGCACAGGTATCAAGAGGGCAATGCAATTATGAAAGAAAAACAGTAAGTGTTCATTGAGAAAAAAAACCTTTCAAAATAATTTTTGTTTTGCACTTCCTCTGTGACTGAATTACTCCTTGACGCTTTTTAAAGCTGTTGTTCTTATAGCAAAAAGATTTGAAAGACAAAGCAATTATTGCAATGACTGTAATTGTTTTACAGCATAGTTGCATCAGGACTTCAAAATTTTCCCAGTAAGAATTATTTGGTACAAGGAAAATTTCTAAATAATTCAATAACAATCACTTTGAAGGCTACAACCAACACATGCTGTTGTATTGCACTTTATTTGTCTAGTCAAAAGAGAAATATAAACAGTGAGTTCTATGATATTGTACCTAGAAAATGGTGCAACATTCAAGATAAGGAGGTTACATTAATCCTGTATCTAACATGCAATTTATGGTATGCAGTGAAAACTTAGGCAAATAACAACAATATGAGTAGAATACAGTGTATCAAACAGAACCACAGAATATCAGGGGCTGGAAGGGACCTCAAGAGATCATCTGGTGCAGACCCCCTGCCAGAGCAGGAACACCTAGACCAGGTCACACAGGAATTCATCCAGATGGGTTCTTAATGTCTTCAGAGAAGGAGACTCCACAACCTCTCTGGGCAGTCTGTTCCAGTGTTCTGTTACCCTCACTGTGAAAATGTTTTTTCTTATATTTCTCTGGAACCTTCTGTGTTCCAGCTAGTAACCATTTCCTCTTACCCTATCATTGGAGGTCACTGAGAAGAGCCTGGCTCCATCCTCCTGACACCCACCCTTTACTGAGGTCCCCTCTCAGTCTCCTCTTTTCCAAGCTGAAGAGACCCGGCTTCCTCAGCCATTCCTCATAAGGGAGAAGCTCCAATCATCATCATCTTTGTTGCTCTGTGTCCGTTCCAGCATTTCCCTTTCCTTCCTGAACTGAGGGGACCAGAACTGGACACAATATTCCAGATGTGGTCTCACCAGGGCAGAGTAGAGGGCGAGGAGAACCTCTCTTGACTTACTTGACCTACCTTTTTTAATACAACCCAGCATGCCATTGGCCTTCTTAGCCACAAGGGCAAATTGTTGGCTCATGGTTATCTTATTGTCCACCAGGACCCCTAGGTCCCTCTCCCCTACTCTGCTCTCTAACAGCTCAGTCCCCTGCTTATACTGACACATGGGATATTGTCTGATGTGGTTAATTCCACTTCCTAAACACTGAAAACAAAGGTATACAAAGGCATGACTGCTCACTAGACTAGCTTAATACTCTTAATAAATTTATTTTTCTAGATGAGTTGTTGCAGTATCTTCATTTGACACAAGATGAATGTCATAGAACAGTTTAGCATGATATATCACATGATGCATTCAAACTCTGAATAATCTGTACACTCTATCCCCATTGTATAAAAACATGCAGCAGATTTTCTCAGCAAAATGGTGAGCACAAAACAATGAAGGGGATAGAGGTATCCTTTAAACCTTTTTAACTTAAATGGTTGCATTTGGGTTGTAATCTAGCACATGAAAACTGGAGATAACTTACTGCAAAGTGTAACATAATAAGAAACAAGTAAAGGACTGTCTTTACTGCTTAAGTAACTTTTAGAACATCGCTATCTGGTATCTTGGGTGAGACTCTTTAATAGTCTCACTGAAAGTAAAAACTAAAGAAAACCAGACCAAGAGAATGCTAATGATACCTTTAAATAGAAGTATTAATGCTATGTTAACATTTTCTGTTAGGTTGTATTTTCCCTGCAATAATTTTTAATATACATTAAGTAAATATTTTAGGAAAGCGAAAATTAAGTTTATGTCTGAGTAAGAAGCTTGTATTTAAAAAAGATTACATGCATAGTTTTATTTCAATGTAAATGATTTCTTTTCTTGATGTGAAATGCAAATATTCATCTAATGACATAGCTGTGCTATTTTGTGATCACAAGGCAAGTCAAAACAATTAAGCTAGCAAACATGTTATGTGTAAATACAGTAGCTTTGAGTTTTATACTAACATTTTCTGAAAAGACTTAAAAAGGCAATCTTGTTCTGTGCTTTGTAACTATGAATTGAGAATGAGAGTGCAACAATTATTGTGCATAACTTAATTTAGTTTTGCATAAAAAAATACTTCAGTTCAGTAGACAAATTTGCAATTTTTTCTTGTTAGCTTAGTTTTTGTGAGTGTTTTGTTTAAAAACATGATCCATACAATTAAATAAATAACAGAGATATTTCTGTCGCTACAATGGAAGGCTAAAATCAATATTTTTGCACAAATTTTAATATTTTTTCCTATTATGTCTATTTTTTCATTTATTTATTCTTCTGTGACTTGAAAATAACTAAGGTTATACACTAGAAATCAAAGAGGAGTTATAAAAGCAGGGATATGCTAGCAAATACTCTCAAAGTCCTTGTTGTAATAGGAGGACTACGTGAGTGTATATTTGAATTTGATTTCTCTCTCAGTGCAAATAAACATTCAGATTTTTTTAGCTGTTCTGCTAGACTGTCAGGTCAGAAGTGCACAAGTGTCATTCTCCAGTTTATGATCACATTTAATGATTCACTGTCTTCCACTTTACTCAAAAAACCATCAAGAAGATATCTCATAAATTGTCCATATTAATCTACTGATAAACTCATTTCAGAAGAGCTTCTCCAATCAAAATAACCTCTAAATAAACATGGAACAATATCGCTCAAGCTATCTGCTGTATTATGCAGTTCTTCTCTAAAACTGTGTAATTTTATTGCTAAATAGTTTTGAGTATAGTGCTACATGACTATTCTTTTTATCCTTAAGCACCACCTGTAGGCAGTAAAACTTAATAAACATTAATCTTCAAAATATACAATATTTTTTAAGAAAAGGAGATTCTACAGTATTTATATGTGTTGATTGTAAGTATCTATTACTTGTCAGACAACGAAAAAAATTCTTTCAAGATAAATAATGTGACTGTATCAAGTACAAATGTATTAATCTAATCAGAGTTTCTATTTCTAAGCTTCAAAACACATAGAGGTAAAATACTTCTAATGAGTGGCCTAGGTGAAATATCAGATATCAGGAAAAGTTTCTGATATTTTTTCTTTAGCTTGTAAAGTATTCAGAGGTTTTCAGAGTTGACTGTAGAATATTTATTGAGCAACCTACATATTGAAGTAAGGGTGAATTAAGCTAAATTATTTTTTCCTTATTATTTGGCTTCCTAAAAGAGCTGCATGCAAAAATGTAAATACATATTCAAAAATAGTAATGCCGCAAAGTGTAAATTTTTTTGCTTGATGAAAGACTTGAATAAAATATCCAGATATATTCAGTGTTTATCAGTATTTTTATTTTGGGGATAATATATTGCACAGTGGTCATAGCTTATGGATGCTTGCAGCTACTTTAGCTTCTTTTTGGAAGCTATGACATTTATGAAGTATCTAATGGGAATACCTTCAACTGTATTTGAATGTGTATTTTCCAAGAAAAGAGCACAGCTGTTCCTTGGATTCATTGTCAAGGTTATCTGTCATTCCAGTTTCCCTCTCCGCAACACTATGAGCTCCCAATTGAGAAAATTCTTCTAAATTATACATGAAGACTTTCACTATGGATTAAATTTATGAGGAAAATTCTAAGAAATGGCAGAAAAGGACCATGGAACTCGTTTCTTAACAAGGCAAGGCTTTACCTGTTACAGCACAGCAAACTGGGTATAAATTTTGTGACATACATTCTCATTTGTGACCTTAAAAATAAGTATGATTGTGTTTGTGTATGTGCAGGCATGAAAAAAAAGAAAATGAGAGCAGGGAATTTACTGAAAGCCTGTGATAATGTCCATATAGGTAGAAAAAGGCATCAATACAACTACTTCAAAAAGCAATTTTAGAAAAAGGACCGGAATGTTATAGAAGGATACTGAGGAGGAAAAAGCAAAGCAAATACTTTCTATTGTCTTGCAGATTTAATGTGGCAAATGTATGAGGTAAACTGAAGGAGCAGTTCAAGGTATAGGAAGAGGTATATGTCAAAACCAAATGAGTTTGATCTACTAATTTTCTGCCTGAAATATTTGTATCTTAAAAATGTGATACCTCCTTTATTTTATTTCCCACCATGCTTGCACTCAAATTATTGTCTACCATTAACTTCTAAAATGAAAGGTAGGGAAGAGAAACATCAAAATGATTATACAAACTGATAGTGCTGACCCTCTGAAAGTACTGTGCAAGTTTTGTGGTGGAGGTCTGTAAGCAGAATTAAACTCCTTCAACTTTCTTGTCGGTTACCCTGTCTATCATGTAGGTGTACTTTGAGACTTTATATAAATTAGGTTTTCCTTCATTTGCTTAATGACATAGCATATGAAGAGCTGCATAGCTGATTTTCTCCTCTGGTTATTAATGCAGCTTTTCCTTTTGATATTGAAACTGATACAGAAATATGTTAGAAGGATGATAACTGAAACAAAGCAAAATCAGAAGTGGCAGCTTTAAAGCAGCAAAATTAGAACTCCTTTTACTGCACAACATTATGTTTTATGTTCAAATAGACCTGTGAAGCATAATTTTTATTCCATATGAGATGGAAATCACAGTCTCAAATGGCTGCATGAAGACTGCAGACTTTTATCCTATTCTATCTTTCTTGTAAGACAACATATCAAAGTGCCTTCCAAGAAAGGGATTCCATGATATATCACTAGCAGAAGATCATGGTTTCTTATGATGTGGTTATATGCCCTGCAGCACAGGTTTTCAGTGAATGGCTCTGCGATAATCATCTGAGACAGTAATTTTCCATAAAGAACAGTACATTGGATCAGTGGAGTAAATTCTTTTATTACTGAAGTCTACTGCTTTTCTGTTTCTTTTTTTTTTTCCCTTGTCCCTTAGGAACTGGGATAAAGAGTGAGAAGGAAAGAAGCAGAAAAAACTAGTGCTCAGGTAGCACTGATCAAAAAAGAGGCTATCTCTCTAAAATCCCAGAAAATGCTAGATCTCCTGCCACCTTGTATTTCCAGGACAAAATTACTGTGGAGGTTCGTACCTGCAGTTTAATTCTGTCAATTTTTACAACAGAATTAAAAATTCCTTGCTTTATCTGTATTAATGCAATTGCTCTTGTTTTCCCTACACTCATTTTTTTCCCCAGAGTTTTAATCCATATGAGGAAGGGAGTTTTCTTTAAGATTTTCTTTCACTAGTGTTCTGATTCCTTCTGCTTCCTTACAGATTTCACCAGTTTCTTTTTTTTCTCATTTATATGTACATTAGTCCACAATAGCAGCAGCCACAGGAGAGTGAGGTTAGAGGGGATTGGCTCTTTCCTGACTGACACAACCTATTAAGGTCCTCTGAGAGAGATCTGCATTGCCCATGCAACAGTCATGGTGCCACGGAGCAGTGGGTAAAGAAGCAGGGGAGGGGGAATTACGAACGTAATAACTAGTTTGGATCCAGAACTCACTAGTTAATTGAAAAAATCCCCAGAAGATGATTCAACTCTGAAAATATTTCCTGTAGAGGTTACTCTGTCTGATCAGCAGACATGATGTTTAAGCTGCAAACAAAAAAAAATTTTGTGATACTGGCACAAATGGCTTCAGCAAGTAACACCTTTTCAAAGTATTCCTCAGACTCCTGTCATGATCAAGGGACTTATATCTCAAAGAAGAAAATATATGTTCCCAGAAGAAATGTCATGTTAACACTTGAATTGTGAATCACATCTGTCTTTTTACTAGATAGTTCTTGTTTTCCCTTTTTTTAGGTAAATAGTGTAAATTTGAGATCAACCTTATCACTTACAAGATTTTGGAGTCCATGTCAGTTTTCTTCTTGAATCAGTGAAGATGGCTTCACAAGTGAGAAAAAAGATACCCGACTATCTAAAAAAATTCGTTAGAAAAAAAATACTCAAACCCAAGGAAACATCAGCCATCCACTCAAGTTAATGTTCATATCTGAATCCTAAACTTGGAGGTTCTTTACAGCTTCCATATCTGAAACAACCTGGACCACGAGATAACCACAGGTTACAGTGAGACTGGGGCAAGTTTAAAGCTTTAGCATGCTCCTGTAGTTGCAGGGACAGCTGCTAGGTGGCTTGGGATGGAAATCTAGTTCCTTTACAGTATAACTGCTTTTGAAGGGAAGTACAAGGGAATAAGTAGCATGGCTGTCATAATGTCATTTGTCTCCAGTTCTGTTTGCTTATGATTTTGTTGATCCAAATCAAGCTGCTACAGCTTAGAGATAATGAAGAAAACACACACAAATTAGAAACACTCTGTAGGAAAAAGACCCCAGACTGATTAATGTGGTTATTAAATTATGATTGAAGAATTCATGTTGCAGAAAGTCAGTTTATTTTTTCTCCCAGGGAAAGCAAAGTCAGCAAAACAGGGGGAAAAAAATAATTTCACTTAGCTGTCAGCTTAACCGTCCTTACCTCTATGCAGCAAAGGATCCAAAAAGTTATGGCAGGTGAAATATTTTGTCTTTTCTAAAATTGGCAGCCTGCATATTTTTTGAGAAAATGGCAGACAGACTTGCCTCCATGACGAAAAATCTCACTCATGTCTGTCAACAGCCTTTAGAAAAGACAGAAAAGGTATTTGAGGATTGTCTATTGACAATTAGGAGGGTTCCAATATCCAACAAAAATTAGGAGGGTTTCAGTATCCACAATTCATGATCCTTGAAACTCTGCACTGGAATTGGATACAATATGAAATGTTGAAGGAGAAGGGAAATTATAAGTAGCATAGGTAAATTGATAAAGTACTAGTCCAGTACTGCTTTAGCTCTACTTTCAGCCTTTCAGACATTTCAAACTCAACTCATGGAATTGAGATTCTTTCCTGTTTTTAGTTTAATTACTTATCAAAAAAAAAAATGTAGCACACTCTGCCAACACTGAGTTTACAAAATGAGCTTAGTATTACAATATACTTATTACTTTCTACTACTGTTATCAAAAGAGCTGGAGCATGAAACCAAGGTGATAAAAAGTAATAGCTGAACTAAAGGAACAACTGCAACATCAAATGAAGCATCTAAGTCATTTTGTCAGCTCTCATTTGACCCTTTTTTCACAGTTGGATTTTTAATAGAGTGAGAGACAGTACTAAAGTGATATGCTGTGCTTTCAGCCAAAGAACTCATAAGTGCTGGCATAGATTTCATGACCCTGAAGAGTTCAGGCATGTATCTCAGCACCCAGACATAAATCTCTCTTTTCCTTTTTTTTTTTAGGTTATCTTGATTTTTTTTTTTTTACCAGTGTCAGACTGCTGCTTTTTTGTTTTTGCTCAGCAATCAAAAAATCTTCTTTAAAATGTAAAGAAAATTATGGTCACATAATTTTTATGAAGGGTCAACTAAATCACAAACATAAATGTAGACTATTTAATATGATTATAATTCTGTGCACTTTTATAATTATACTAGGATTAATAGGTCCTCTTGCATGAATTAGATTGCTAATTTGCCTAAAGATAAAAAGTTCCTTGAAAATTAATTTAATTCTTGCATTGATAACACACCAATGGCCACAGTGTGGGTAGACTGGAGTAAAGAATTGTTCTGCTGTGGCATAATATGTTGCAGTATGGGCACAGGCTATAAAGGGTTAACAACTGCTCAGCTCAGAGCCTGAGGCAAATCTTATCAAGCCTTGGAGCTTGCTTGTGTCTTCCACTGTTTTGGGAAGGAGTCCTCGATGGTCTGGGAAAGTATTGAGGGAGTCAAGAATGAACAGATAACAACAACTTGTGTACAGCTGTGTGTGTTGGCAGAAGAACTCTAAGAGGAGGGACTGACATTAATGCAAGAATGTAACTTGTAACCAATCAGTATGTTAGTAGCATTGATAAGTAGCCATCACTGTATATAAGCTTGTCTCATGCTCACAATAAACGGATTCTGGCAGATCATATTGATCGTGGAGGTCAGCTCCTTCTTACACCAACCGTCCCATTCCTTTAATAATACTCTAGGAATACTTATCTTTTCCTGAGGAGAAAATACTGTTTATATAGCTGTGTCACATTTATTCCTGTCTCTCTTTGGAGATCGTACGCAGATGATTTCCACAGATAGTTTCAGAAGCCTTAGAAATTTGGTGTCTAGTATTGAAATGCAACCTAGTAAGCTTTAGGGTGAAAGATATCCTGAATAACTGTCTCCGAGCAGTAAAATAGCCCAAAGGGACAGGAAGGATAATGCATATTTTACTCTTTTCTGATAAGTAGAGTAAGTATGTTACAGTTATAAACTGGAAAAAAAAAAAAAACTGTTATTTTATCTTCTGCAGCTCCATATCTGGATTAGAAATCTTTTATGCAAAATAGAGAATGTATAGTAATTCTTGTAAAAATAATTTTGATAGAGAGATGTTCAGTTTCACAAGCCTGAGGGACCTGAGGCTAGCACATATATATTTCTTTTTAGTGAATTACATAGAATATTACACATACTATAGAATGTGACCAGGCATGCACTTGTTATGTGGTGTTTTATCTGACAGTTTAGGATCTCATGTCTTAAAATTTAGCATTTATTTGGTTCCCCCAAGAGAAAACTTCAGGAAAATGTATTTAATTATGTATGTTTGCAGACATCTGCTTTCCTCTGTAGCTATTTAATTGACAGGAGACAGGTAATACTTTAAGCTGATCTCAATGTTTTTCTTAAAAAAATGTGCTATTTTGTTTGCTTTGAGTTGGAGGGTTTTTTATTTAGTAAAAGACATTCAAAATGTAATTGACTTGTCAGTGCACACTGAGATTTCCAGTGGACTTTTTCTGAAGGATGCAGATCTTAGAACATTAGTATCTCAGTCGATTATGAAGTTTGCGTGGGGGGATATGAGAAAAATGGAGAATTCAAAACCTTGGACTAAAATACTATTACCTGAAAAATAATAAAGCTCAAACATTAGGAAAATGAAAATTAATACGAGTGTCAAATGCAAGTGTACTGGTTCTTATAATAAATATTCCTAATAAATACTGGGGTACATCTTTAATCAGCTCTGAGAACAGACACAAGACTTTTGCAGCACTGCCTCTAGATGATGATGTGGCAACCTTGTTTGTCATTTATAATTTTGGGGGTTTTGTTTAATATTTTCTGTTAGATCTTTATTGGAAAAAGAGATTTCATTTCTTTATGATCTCCATTACTCCAAATCGATCTAGCCTATCATTTAGATTAAGTTTTAATACAACCTTTTCAATCAATCAATTAAATAAGAGTACCAGAAACTATCTATTTGCCTCACTGAACTGTAAATACCACAAAGTTGCTTTAATCTATCAGCTAGACCCCAGCAGATACCAGCCCTATGCGGATATTCACACTGTTTTCTACATATTCCCCTTGAGACAAATGCTTTCATGGGGAAGGAAAGTTGAATTTTTGTCTGCTCTGTTTCTGGGTTAGGAACTGAGAAGTGTGCTGCGTTTTTCATGTACTATTTTTTGTATTCCTGAGAATTGAAGACGAATTCCTCCTAGAAAATATGCTATCTCATGTTCAATTACAATCTTACAGCAAAGTCATAATGATTCTCAGTGTTTTTAAAAATTCAGAAGATTATTACCCTTTGCTTATGTAGCATTTTGCACAAATAATGTAATGTCAGTAAGAAAGTTCACATAATAGTTCACAGAATAGTAGCCACATTTTTTACTTGTATTTTGTCTCTTACTGGGACTAATGAACAATTTTTCATAAATACCAATTGCTTCCCCTTGAGCAATCAAAGCAAATATACGCAGACTACTACATGCAAAGCAAGAGTTTTCAAAGCAGTTGAGCACATGTTGCTCTGACCTCCATCTGGCCATGAAATCTTTGTTACTTGCAAAATAGCCAGTGTTCTTAGCCTATTATTTGGTTTCCAGCTTCTGGTTTTGTCTTGAAGCAAGTAGAAACTGCAGCATAGCAAAATCTCTTTTACATAAAATCTTTTAATCTACAGAAATGCAGTTGTTACTCAGTATATATAGTTTTACATTTCCATAACATGGCTCAAAATTTCTTCTGGGGGCTCCTTCAAACCATTTTTATTCTGGTTGCAACATACTACATGTGCTGCAGTAATGATGTTGACTACTAAAACCATTGTACTTAACAGTTAATCCAGATATGTGAGTTCTGTTCTTTGTAGGTCACCCAGATCTTCATTCTCTATATTCCATATCTTGACTAAGCACAACAGAAACACTGAAAGTGCTTATAATCTTGAATACTATCATTCAAAACAAAACAAACCAACCCTATTCCCTGAAAGACTTTGGAAGGATGTTTTAACACAGAAAAAATTAGATCATGGAATCATAGAATTACAGAGTTGGAAGGGACCTTCAAGGGTCATCTAGTTCTGCCAACAGTGAGCAGAGAGATCCTGTGCTAGGTCAGATTGCTCAGAGCCTCATTGAACCAGGCCTTGAATATCCCCAGGTATGGGGCCTCCACCACCTCTCTGGGCAACCTGTTCCAGGTGTCTCACCACCCTCATGGGGAAGAACTTCTTTCTAACACTTAATCTAAACCTGCCCTGCATTAGTTTAAAATCAGTGACCCTCATCCTATCACTAGATGCCCTGGCAAACAGTCTCCCCCTGATTTTCCTGTGGGCTCCCTTCAGGTTCTGGTAGGCCACTATGAGGTCTTTCTGGAGCCTTCACTTCTCCAGGCTGAACAGCCCCAACTCTTTCAGCCTGTCTTGCAATAGCTTTAGCTTACCATTATCTTAGCACCTCCAGAAAGTCTTTTAATATCAGATTCATAAGAGTGGAAAAAAAAATTTGCTTTGTATCATCTCTTGCTGCGCCTTTAGAGTGTGATGTTATCTAAGAATAATTCAACCACTATCCACCTTATCAGCTTAATTAGTAGATGCCCACTTTTTGTCTTCAGGAGTCAAAGCAATTGTTTTGTACACAAACCAGTACTTAAGTTCATTCTTTTGCAATCTATATCAAAATTGAGACATTAGATTATCATATATCGAACCTATTTTTTAACATGCTCTAGAAACTGAAAAATAGGGATAAGATAGTCTAGTTTCCTTGCTTCTGATAAGACTATTGATTCTATTCAAAATTAGAACACTAGTCTACCAAAAAATCAACAAATATTCCAGCCTGTATGCCTTGATGTATTAGAAATTGGCTTGTGCTTACACTGTGTGCAGATTAGCTACCAGAATTGCCTTATCCATGACAGGACTATTGTCCTTTCCTTTAGGCCATTTAGACTGTTACAAAACAATTAAGAAACTATTGTTTCTTAAGAAACAGTTTGGCATATGTTTACTACTAAAGTAATCATTAATTAGTGATCAGTATCACAATAGTAACATATTTTTCCATTAAGAATGTTACAGAAATATCTCCATGGCTTTGAGGTAATTAAACCTTAACTTAATAATACAACTCAAACAAAATGCACTGTAAGGGTCAATCTATATCTATTATGAAGTGAGCTTATTGTCAATGTGCTTAATATCTAATATTAAAACAAAAATATGACCAAATAACTAATACAGTCTAAAATTATTTCCAAATAATAAAAAGGAAACTTACTGACACCTTTTTTTTTTCTCCAAAAGAACAGAACTCAAAATATTAAGATGTCTAAAAAAATTCAGCGTTTGCTTTTCTCCAGTGTTCTCCCCTTACATATTCTCCCCTTACATATGGAGAACAAGATGGGTCGATAGAAGTTTAATATTTTTCGCTGAAGTAATTTTTGTTATGAATTTAGTAGTCAACTGAGTCCTATTAGGCTTTGGGCCGGAATAAAGTTAATATAGTAGGAAAGAGAGTTTTTAAAGTCAAAGTTGTAGTTCTTATGTTATTCCTGGTATGCAGGAGAAGGTTCTGATTTTATGGTTGATTTTGTGCTTTAGGAACGTATACATCTTGTGAACTCACCTAATGGTCCTAGTATATATACATACAATTCTTCATTACCTGTCAGCTTTTTCAACAGGCAAGAGTTAGCCTGAAATTTGGCAAAATGGGGACATCTGTTTGTCCAATTCTCAGCTATCTTTGGAAGCAAACTATCTCTTGGGATCAGTGAAGATTCAGATCCAGCCCTGCAATAAACAAAAATCCTATCATAAAGTTCTATGCATTGTAGTGTCATTGTTTCTTTCTTTACCAACCCAAGAGAGAAGAATTTGACCAAAATTGTACCAAAGAAGAATTCAGAACGCATGTGAAAGACAAAGGATTTTTCATAACTTTGGCTTTGTCCTTCTCCAGAGTCAATGCACCTCTGCTTCACAGAAATTTCATGACTGTATTGCCTGACCCATGAAATTGCCTGACCCATGAAATTGCCTTTTTCTGTGTATGCATATGTTAACAAACATTGATTTATTGTGTCCTCCCTGCACAAAACAGGTCAATAGTAATGCACTGTGGATCAAATGCTTGGGGGTTTATGTGTCTGTTTTGTTCCCTTCCTATCTCTATTTAAAAAAAAAAGATTTTATTAATTCAAGGTTTTACTATTTATAATGCAGTATGACATAATTTGTGTGCAAATAGCATAAAAATTTTTTCATATTAACTAACAATGCATGATACATTTTAGCAGATGACAATGGAGATAAAAAACCCCTGTATGTCTAAGAAAACTGACAAAAAGTAAGAAAATAATTACAAAAATAGGATGGCCAGGTCCAGAAAGGGTAGGCATCTTTGCTTAAAATTTATATACTTCATATCATATGAACAATATTTGAATTCCATAAGTTGCATGTTATTCACATTCTAGACAGTAATATTGCTCTTTGCAATTACAACTTGCTAGTATTGAGATATCAATTGAGATGGCATACACCAACACTTTCTGTATCCCTTGATATCTTGTGTTCTTTTATTAGTAGAAGACTGGAGTACTCCAACTTTTAAAATTGCAAATTCAGATTCTCTCAATTATATTTTAAGGACACCGGATTTTAATAACACATCTTTATAAATGGTTATCTTAAGATTCTTCTTCCTCGACAGCAAGTCATTTGATGTATTAGGTAGGGTTTTTTTGATATTAGGTTGTTTTCTGTTTTGGTTTGGTTTATTAGTACATAAAATAAATAAGTTCCCTTGATGCATACTGTTTTTCCTCCTCCTTTTTTAGGTCTCTAGAAATAAGGGAGATATTAGTGCTATGTACAGGTATAAGCTATGTACAGGTTTTTACTGTTTTTTCCAGCTCTGCCTTTGTTATTCCTGATCTTCCCTGTCAATAGCAAACAAGAAAATTATTCTGCTGCAGCATAAACATGTCAGTAAAATGCTTATTTACTGAAACAGATATAAGGAAAATAAAGTGGCTAAAATAGGAAGTATAGTCCTTTCTTTTTTTTTTTTTCTTTTTGAGCTGAGTTTGAAGCATAATAGAAAGTGAAGAAAAAATTTGAAAAAAAATTTTTTTCTGCATAGAAAATATGAAGTTATGGAAGGAAAGTAAGGCAACTTAAGTCATGTAGATTAGTTCACTGCACTCCATTTATTTCATTTTGCATTACTTCATTGGTGATTAAACCTAAAGTGTATTTCACTGGGCCCTGAGGGCTTCTTGGAAACATTTTACTTTTAAGGTTTGGGTTTTTTTTTTTGTTTTAACTATATTTTAAATTATTTCAAACAGAATGGAGAAGCTGTATGACATCAGCAATAAGGATGCAATAAAGATAATCTATTCATATCTTGCAAAGGAGTATATGTGAGGGTAGGCATCACCATAGAATCATTTAGATGTAAAAAAACCTTTAAAATCACCTATAAACATCTGTAAACCTAACCCAAATAAGTAGACTATAGTATGATTACATATCCCCTCAACCTCCTTTGCTCCCAATTCAACAACTCCCACAGCTGTTCTTCATAAGACTGCTCTAGAATCTTCACCAGCTTTGTTGACCTTCTTTAATCTTTATTTTTTATTTATTTATTCTTTGACTGAACAACTTCCTTTATAACATTAAGCAGACTGTCACAAGGCTATGTTCAGCATCACTCATTTGCACACTGGTACTTCTCAATGGGATTCATATTACACTAATAGATACCTAGAATGAGATTTAGAGACTTAATAATGTTGCCTTTATGAAATGTTTCAGATTACCCCAGCAAGTGTTTGGGACAGTCAGTTAGACAGCATCTGGAGGGGATGCAGCCAGGCCAGCCAACCCCATCTGAACACAGGGATACCATATACCATGAAGAGTGTTCAGCAATTTGGAGAAAGAAAAAGGACCTATTAATCTCAATCTGTGAGTTTTCTCACTTTTACCCTTCTAAGTCTCTCCTACATTCCACGGGGGTGTTGTGAGTGAGTGTCTGTATAGAGCTCAGTTGCCTACCAGGGATAAAATACAACAACCATTATGTTACAATTAATTAGTTTAGGAATGAAAGGTCTGATGAGATATCATTATCCCAATATGAACTTACTTTCAACAGGTTATGTCACTTAGTAAAGTTTCTATTTTGAAGTAAACAAGGAACATGTTTGGTTTGGAGTTAGGCTTACTATAGTTTTATAGCTTCTGAATGCAGGATCTACCTTAATTTTAGGTGTGATGAAACAGCTATTGCTATGAAATAAACAGGTTATCATAGCATAATTCATCTTTGCTGCTTTTATTTTCCTGGCTTCCTTTTATTTGTTGTTGCTGTTGCTCTTGCTCTTGCTCTTGCTGTTGCTGTTGTTTTTTTCTTTTTTCCCAAATGAACTGTCCTGTTTTTTAATTTCCTTTTTTTTCTATAGGAAAAGCCTGGACCATGAAAAAGTACTTAGTTATCTTTGATGGTTTTCTTATCTATGTAGACATTGCCTCAAATAAATCTGGTTTGTTTCATTATTGCACAACGATTGCTATTTGTTACTCTTGTACCACACTTGGGAGTTGCTTGGGATGATGATGGTTGTTGTAGTTCATCTATTTAATTAAAATCAAATAA
>VZTY01009622.1:0-16381 GCA_013400935.1 Turnix velox | reverse complement strand
AATTAAATTAATTAATTTCTTTATAAAATCTAATGCAAGGGTCCTGTTTAATAAATCCCTAGTATCTAATGGAATTACATCACACAAGTGGAATTTGGTATGTGTCATCATTCACACATTTTAGATTTTTTTTTTATTTTCACTGAACTCTACAACCAACTTACCGGAAATGTAGAGAAATATAAAATCATTGAGTTTGCCTTTGACCTGTAAAGAAGTTTGAATATTTAGGAAGAATTACCTTGATGTTAATTACATTATCTTAATTTCCAGCTGAGTATATATAAGAATACACAACTCATAAGAAAGGATATAAGATAACAGTGAGAAACCCAGTTTCAGTCAATCATAGTGGAAGTAAGAAAACATTTGTCATCTAACTGTAATTTTTTGGTTTTAGTTTGTAGAAGTTAGCTATACTTCTCTAATTTTCACTGAAATGTCTGAATGAAACATAGGAAAGAATTAATATAACTTTGAATTATATTGCCTGACTGGGTTTTTATATGCAATTGTTTATAAAGTGCTTGATTACACAGCAGTGGAAATAAGTTCTGTCTTGTTACTTTATTGCTTCTCTACTTTTCAGTGGAAAGTTTCTAAATTACAGATTACTTAAAATTCATCTGCATAATACAAGAACATTTATGAAACAATGAAACACAGAATACATTTATTGTTGGTTACAAGATTATTTAATATGTGTGCATGTGGAATGGATACAAATTAGATAATAATATCCTAAAATACAATTGCACTTACTTGGTTTTGATCCCTGCTTAAGCCTGACTTTCAGAGACTATGTATCACAGTAATTTGATGACATGCAAAAATGCCTGTGAAATATAAATTCTCCAAATCTGTATGCTCTGCATAGCTTGCAATGACACAGCATCAGGGGAATGTTTGATGTCAGTATAAAGATGAGGCAAGTAATGAATAGTCACAGAACATTTGACTATCTTGTCACGGCACATGTTTCATCAAAGCAGAAACTTCCCCAGTTGAAACTTCTCAACCAGCAATTTTCCCAAGTCATTTGTAGGAGCTTCATTTTTTTGTTTTTCTGCTCATCACAATCTGTAATACATGCTTTATCAAAATTATTAAAGGTACACTGTAAGTCCTTCAAATGCCTATATGTGTTATCTTTGAATTTGTCCCTGAAATATGAGATATTTTGTCATGTTTCAGGGATATTAGTTCTAAGAAAGAAAACAGCCTAAACACAAACCCCATTGAAGCATAGAACAGAAAAAAAGGGACAATTTCTATTCTATATACAGAAATAATTACAGCTACAGTTCTCAGGTATTAGTTCAAACTATCAAGAAGTTTTAAGCTTACATTTCTAAAAAACAGCATTCAGTCATAGTAACTACCGATGACCCTTTGCAACTGATGCAAAACCTTGTACTCTCACAGGTCCTGTCTTATGTACTATCCAGGGGAAGAATTCAGGAACTGAAGAGAGAGCATAGTTATGCTGCACATGTCAGATTATAGCATTCACGTTAAATGAAAGTATTCCACTCAACTTTTTGCTTTCTTAGAAAAGAAGTTTGCTTCATACACTGGCAGTATTGCTGTTCTATTAAAGACTTTTTTCCTTGTGATGTGACAAAATAAGATGAAAGGAAAAACATTAGTCAGCTGTTGATGTGCAGAAGAAGAGTAAGGAGGAAAACTGAAAACAAAATTATTAGCAAAGGAGGCATTCAGATCAACTAGCCTAATTTCCAATTTTATATTGAAAGGATATATCAGAAGAAAAAATCCTCTAAAATGCAAAAAAATTAAATTTCAGGATTTGTCTATTTTCAAAAGAAGGTCATTCCCTTTTTCCTCACATTAAAACTTTATTGGGAAACTTCACAGAAGTTTAGTAAGGGGGAAGGGTGTATTTATATATACAATCGGAAAAAAATATTTTTTCTCTCAATATTGTGTTCTTTTATTGCTTCTTACTTTGAAGGACAAGCAGACAGAGCATCTCAATTTGTACTTAAAAATTCCCTTTGTTATTCCCTCCTACATCCTTGCTATTTTTCTTAGATAGGGTGAATGGAAGTGATGACTCATTAAATTCACAAGATTGAATGACAGAATTCTAAACCTCATTTCTGACAAATGTCATAGAATAAAAAAAATTGTGCATTAGATATTTTTTTCTATTTGTCAAAATGCTTTTATATTCACATTTTACTTTCTAAATTAAGCTAATTGATGAAGTAGTGAAAGTTTGAAATGGAGACTGACTTATTAGCTAATATATATTTTTAAGAAGCTCATTCTTTTTAGTACTCTATTTCACTCTTTCAGAGAGAGCATAGAAGACATATTGGACCAGGCTTGATCTTCCAAAGTAGTCACGATGTAATCTGAGCTCTGGCAGGCAGTAAAACTCCAGATGTAATATTTTATGGTCTCCAAGTTCTGAATTTCAACTTCACAGTTTCTTTTCTCAAAGCTGTACCATGTTCCCTGCTTAAACTGTGCTTTTAGTCTAGCACTAATCATTCTTGTTTCTGACAAAATGAAAACATGATCAAAACAAAATACCCAGCCTAACCAACAAGTAAACAAACACACATCCACTCCTCTCCAAACAGAACACAATTTCTGCAAAATGAGAAGAAAAAGAAATATATTGAGTTTTTATAACTTTTGGCACATTTTGAATGATTCTTTTGTGCAAGAGAAATCAGAGAAGACAATGTTTGCTACTCCAAACATTATGTGCCTAAACTCAGGCTAGTGTATAAAGTAAATTAATAGGTACACAAATACCTAAAAATAGGTATTAAATAGGTACATAATTTCATAGATATTAGTAGGATAAGTATTTCTGCACTAAACTTTCAGAGATGATTTTTTGATTGGTCATGGTGTCAGGGAATTCTGTATATCCATTCAGTACTTATGGAAATGTGTTATCTTTTTATGTACTTTTAATTGAAATGAACAGTAATTCAATGGCAATTCCAATATATGATATATAGCCAATCTGCCAGTCTAAAAGATGATGTATCTGGAAGACTTTTTTTTAATTTGTACCTTCTATTGCAGGCCACTTATGAGATGTTTACCTTTCAAAATTTTACTCATAGTGCTGGCTTTGTTTGTGAAGTGAAACTTGACATAAACAAGATTACTAAACCTAAATTAATGAGAAACATAAACTTTTGTTAGTGGGCACCAAGAACTACACTCAGAAGTGATAATCCATAAATAACTTATTAGAAAGAAGCAGAAAGATAATTTGTAGAAGTATACTACAAAGGAAAAGTAAGCCTTTAATTAACTTCTCAAGAACCTAAATAAGACTAAAATAAGAATCAGTAATTTTTTTTCTAAAGCTGTTCAAAGTAATTCAGAAATTAATTTTCAATAAGTGTACATATAATTCTGTTTGTGAACTCAGAAGGAGGCAAAAGAAAAGGGATTATATAATTATGCTTGATCCTTAGTAATTGTGATGCAAGAAAAAGCCTGCTTCATGGTTCATGTAGCACGTTTTTTGATTGCATAAAATGGAGCCAAGATCTAAATTATAAAAAGCTTGAATTCAAAGCTTATTCAAGACACAAAGAACATCCATTATCTATGAAAGACAGAGAAATATAAAAAGACTTTCAAATACACAAAGTTGACCAGTGGGCAACAAGTATAAAGCAAATACCAAAATGTCAAATAAAGTAGAAAAGAGAGGTTAGGAATTTTAACTTTCATACTGAGCTGTCTGTAAAACATACTGTAGTGTCTTGATAAGACATCTTCATCAGTATAGTGAACTGTGAGAAGCAAAGCGAAGAAGCAATCAAGTTTTCTCTCACCAGAGGAATTTTAGAAAGATTGAGGAGTGAGAAGGGAATAGGAAAGAGAATGGGGAAAAAAAGCAGAAGAATTAAATTTAGCCTCACAGACAAACTTAATTTTATCTTAAATGTCTAGATTGTCTCTGGTGAAAAAAAAAGATTACATCCAAGTCAATAAAATAACCAATAAAGACCAGTCAAAACATCCAACTTAAATAACTGAACTGGAGGAACATTCAATCAAACACTTGAATCATAGTGAGATTTCTAGGTCACTGATTTCCATTTGTGGTTAGAGACACTCATGCTAGAAGCAGTATAATTAAAAGTTTGTTGATAAGAGGCAGGAAAAGCATTATTTTGTACAGCTTATTGAAGCACTGTAATATGCATAATATAATGAACAATTAGTATTAGTTCCTAGGACGATGCATTTTTATACAAAACTAAATCTTAGTTTGCAGCAAATGCCTTTATTTTTAGAAAAAAAATTGAAAACTTTTATAGTTTAATTTATAATAAACTTTCGTCTCATGACACCATAGTAGTGAATTACAGGAGCAAAATTTTGAACCCTATGAAAAGAAATGTACTGCTTGACATCACCTAGGCATTTCATTTTAATAACTTCCATTGACAATTTAATGCCAAATCTTCATACTGATGTGTCAAGACTATTTTATTAACTTGTATCATTAAATGTGTATCACATAAACAACATAAACAACAGGAAGTCCTATCTTGGATTCAACTTGTTCCAAACAGTAGAAAGTCCTTGTATTTTAGACTGAATGCAATGATAAGTTTTTGAAAACATTAGTTCATAAAAACTCCATTTGTATTAATAATATATGCAGTTCATGCTATCTTTAAAAGAAATCAATTTGCATCAACTAGCGATTGAATGATTTTGTAGGTCACCAGAAGAGGACCTGAAATATAGTTCTTTAGAACCTAAGTTTAAAAGGCATAATGATAGGAAGATAGGATGGAATACCATATTAGTCAGTTTGGGTCACATGACCTGCATACTCCTCCTCAACAGGTGCTTTTTTACCTTCTTAAATTTGCCTTGACCAGTTGCAGATCTACCTTGGAGCTGGCTAGCACTGACCTTGTTGGACATGAGGATATCTTTCAGCAACTGCTCACACAAGCTGCCCTTATTACCCCTCCTTCAAACCATGCCATATATACCCTGCAGTATCTATCTACATGTATTTATGCAGCTATATTACTTTTCAAGATTTATATTATCTTGTGCATACTTGTTGCAGGCTCTAAGCAATGTACTGCTGAACTGTCACAAAAGCAAAATAATGCTCTTTGTTCTCATTTCAGGCAAAATCATGGATAAGTGACCATTATTTGTTCAGTTAGAAAGATATGACTTTTTGGTTTTGGAGTGTAATAGTTATGTGCATAATAGCATTATGCAAGGAAAGAAAGATAACTGAGGATTCAAAAACCAAAAACTGTGGAGACTTTTGTAGTAAGAAGCTTTTTAGAAAGAAGTTCCACATCATCAAAAGCAGTCACTCTGCTCCAGAAAATACTTGCAGTAAAAGCGGTGATTGTATTTACTGTCACTAAAACCAGGCTAGTCTTGTCTTTCATATACTCTTTAGAGGTAGAATTGGAAATATTGCAATAATTCTACCCATTGTCTGCTTTTGTAAGTACTTTCACTGTTAAAAGGCTATGATGTTTGCTGAAGTCAACCACTGTTTATGCAGTGATTAAAAATTTTGAAAACCCTCCTGAGTTGAAGTTGGTTGTTATGACAGCATGAAAAGAATTTGTCTCAAAAATAAGAAGATTGTGTGCAGGTGGTTCTAGTAGATAGTCTAAATCTTCCAAGCATTAATAAGTCTTTTGAACTCACGGCCCGTGAGGAACCTACATCAAGTGTTGTGTTAACCTCATGTAAATCTGTTTTGAGTCAAAGATGGTGGTCTCTGCTTAGCTGCTTCTCCTTAATTTTTCTGTATTACAATGGCATCCACAACTATGAAAAGGGACTCTTTATCAAACTCATTAATTGACAGGCAGCACAGAAGTCTAAGAAGAATAGAGATTAACTGGCTGAACATTTTTCAATTTTTAAATTTTTTCATGCAGCAAATCCCTTTGAAATTTTGAATTACATATTTACTTGGGGACAATAAATGTCAGATGCTCAGTTTTACATATCTAAAATAAAGAACATACCAAACATTTAAAAAATAAAAATTATTTTAAACGATTTCATTACTTATTTTATATAATGGAAAGTCAGCTACTACAAGTGGAATTAATCGACTTGAACGTGTGCATATAATCTGAATATATTATGTAGGCTTTCTTAGTATCTAGTGAAGTTAAACAGATATGTGTAGGAAATGATTCATGCTGATTTGTAATTCATGTTGAAGAGAAATGCAGTAAATCATTTGTGGAAATAGTTGTCCCTAGACTCCTTGAAAATCCTAAATGAATAGTTTAGCCTAAATCCAACAGAGTTAACAGTAGGTTAGATGAATGTTGTTTGGAATATTGAATAAAAGCCCACAAAAAAGCAACAGTCAAAGATCTAAATATTGTACTCTACAGATACTCTTTAAGCTTTGATACTGATGTATAAGAACCTTCCTTAGTAGCATTTTAATATTTTATGTCTAAATATAATAGTATTTGCTGCTATCTCCAGAAATACTGTTTTCCAACTGCTTTTAAAAAGTGATACAAAGCTTCCAGGAACCACCACCTATACCTAGCAATTAAATTGGCTGAATGCCTTGCTCTTTTAGTGACAGTAGTAACTTTTGACTTGCTGCCAACAGAGCTGTTTGCTTTTCATGAAGATTACAGGTGTTATGCTAATGACTAGCTATGAACTAGCATTGAACCAACTTTCACATTACTTTGAAATAAACCTAATACACTGAAGTATTCAAGATAGATGTAAGAAGGAAGTTCTTTATGGAAGAGGTTGCCCAGAGAGGCTGTGGATGCCCCCTCTCTGGAGGTGTTTAAGGCCAGGCTGGACAAGGCACTGAGCAACCTGGTCTAGTGGGAGGTGTCCCTGCCTATGGCAGGGGGTTGGGAACTTGGAGATCTTTAAGGTCCCTTCCAACCCAAACTATTCTATGATTCTATGATCTATGATTCTAAGTGTATTCCTTTTACAAAAAATTTAGCATTTTGATGGTTAAGACAAGAGAGAATTATTGGTAAAAAACATAGAGCTTTCAGCCTTCTTGTAGGGTATTTTTCAAGAAAATAATTATGGAAGGAAATGCTGACATAGAATCATAGAATCATAGAATAGTTTGGGTTGGAAGGGACCTTAAAGATCATCGAGTTCCAACCCCCCTGCCATAGGCAGGGACACCTCCCACTAGACCAGGCTGCCCAGTGCCCTGTCCAGCCTAGTCTTGAACACCTCCAGAGATGGGGCATCCACAACCTCTCTGGGCAACCTGTTCCAGTATTTCACCACCCTCACTGTAAAGAATTTCTTTCTTATGTCTAGTCTAAATCTATCCCCCTCCAATTTATATCCATTCTTTCTAGTCCTCCCATCCGATATTATGTTAAAAATTCCTTCCCCTGCCTTTCTGTAGGACCCCCTCAGTTATTGATAAGTTACTATGAGGTCCCCTCTGAGCCTTCTCTTCAAAGAATTTTTAAAAACTGCTACAGTAAACATAACCCCCCCAAAAATATAAGTAATTAGGCATCTTTAGACAAGTCTGTTATTAATAATCAGTTAGAAAAATTGAATTTAAAGTTACTGTTCTCTGAATCTTGCAAGCAACTTAATTGCTACAAAAATTACATCACCAAGAAAAGAAAAACTCAAGTAAAAATTACATAAGTGAAAAATGTTATTTATAAGGAATAGTAGTTCTGTCATAAAATGTTTCAATTAAAAAAAATGGACATCCATGATTTGTGCTATATTTATTATTTAATATTCTTCATTAGTCTCAGCTTCATAACACACCCTGTCAGGAAGCTAGAATGAGACCTTGTTCTAATTGACTTATGTACTCATATGTACTCAGATTTCAGTTCACCAGGTTACTGAAATGTGCAATATTTCTCAGCAGAATTAACTTGCCATAAAGTTATTGATACTTCTAAAAAGTCTTCAAATCACTTAGTTATATAATGCAGTGTGAATTGCATTAATGAAAAAGGGAATATGAAATTCTGTGTCCTTCTTTAATGGAAGCTGCATGCTCCTGTTATGGTGGGTCTTTCTGATTTTAATATCAAGAAATCAACTTTTAGTTTCAGAGTATAATTGCAGTTACACATGGTCAGTAAGTTACCTCGAAAAAAATCCAACATTTCTCACACTGATACATTTTAAATATCTTGTAAAATGTTAAGCTACATCCAATTTGAAATCAAGAAAATAAATTTAACTTCATTTTTCAGTACTACATGCCATTCAGTATGCAGTGATTACTAAAAAACCTGATCATTTTCCTGTGTCCCTCCCCTTTTCCCTTGCATTTTACAACTTGTTGAAATGTTAAAAGTCTTTAGTTTGGTACAGTTTTAAGGTTGCAAACTCAAATTGCTTTAATACATCAACGCTTACTGAACAGTCCTATTAAGTAGAGAGAAAATTCACCCTTTCAGAGAATTGTGCAGTTATCATCTATATCCCTTCAGGGCAATCTCTGGCTACAAATTTCTTTATCTGTAATTTTACATTATCTACAGACAACACTTTTGTTTCTTGTTCTTTGAGCAAGATACTTTACTTCAAATTGATCCCTGTGGAAATACTGAGGTCACAAATCATACTTTTAAAATAAACCATCAGTGAGAACAATGAAATGAATTTTTTCAATTCTTACATATTCTTAATTTTATTTATTTGCACTTGAAACTACAATGAAAAGATTCATTAGTAGCAGTAGTGATTTTTTAATTTGTATTTTAACAATGGCTACTCTGATACCAAATAATATTTTAAACTACTACTTAAAAACAGTGTTTTAAAGGCACTTCTTACTGAAGTGTTACTGATTCACAGTAAAGTACTGCATACAGAAAACCATTTGTAGTGTGAGTCATCACAATTGAATCAATGTAGTACTATATGGATAAGAAAAACTAATGATCTAATGCAAAACATACACATAATGAAAAAAATAAAATGTCTTAGTCCTGTTTTGTCCTGCCCTTATACACACTAAGATGTTTAATAAACTTTGGAAATAGTCCTCACTGTTTAATGGAGTTTATAGAGAGGACAATCACTTATGCATACATAATGAAGTAGAAATATTTTTATTTTGTTGAGAAAGCATTGGACAATGCTTAGTGTATGATCATGCTTCAAGAAGACACCTATCATTCCTCTGAAATGCATTTAACTTGGTGGGTGGTGAAAATACAACATGCCATCTCTGGCTGTCTTTTATTGTTCTAATTCTAAATCATAACATTGAAAAAACTCTTAAAAGTATCAGACACATTTATTTGTTTGGTTCATTGTGGGGTTTTTTGCATTTTTATAAGGGGGTAATGGAAATTAGGCTATTAAGATATTTTTTTCTGTAAGGTAAATAATATAACATTAGATTAACTTCCTGTGCATCAGTTTCTGTTTTGAAGTGCATATTTTAGTTTGATTATAAGACTACCTACTTCTTATTCATTAAAGGATTCTTCTCAAAAGATACTTAAATAAAATGAGAAGTGAAGTGGAGAACAAAATACAAACTACTTAGTGGTTTAGAAGACTGCACACTCCAATGTGTGATAAAATAGTCACTGACAAGAACTTCTACCTGTGCTAAGCTCCTGACACCAACTTTAATGTTACATGGTGAGTCCTGAAATACTAGTGAGTTACAAATATCTTTTCTTCTACAACAATTTACTGTTCAAATTATTTGGAGTATTTTCCTCTGCATTTACCAATTTAAATATTTTTTTTTCTGATACCTACATTACTATTGTTCATTTATTATTATCATGCTAGATTTTTTTTGAATTCTTCTAATATTGCAATTGTCAAAAGGTTGTAACTTTAAGAAATTATTGCCCTCAAAATGGTTTCAGTTGACAGCAGGAGAAATAAAAGGCTTTTATATCGTTTCCCCTCTGTAGTTCACAGTTTATTATTTTTGTATGTCAGAAGAATATACAATTTAGAAAATATAACGGGAAGAGTAAAAATCGTTCTCATACATAAATTTTCAAAGAAGGACAGTCTAAAAGTACTGTATCAAAGGCAACAATTTTTACATCAATATGCTTCCAACTGTTTCTTACTTTTATCTAGATGCCAATTTTTTCCAGTAATGTTTCAAAGCAATCAATACACAATTGCAAATGTTTGAGTACACAGTGTTTTCTGTTGAGGAAGGAAAAAAAGATAAAGAGTTACAGCATAGAGAGAGCATTGCACTCCTAATCTGAGGGTCAGGGGTTCGAGTCCCTGTCCAGGTATGAGGCTTGTCAGAGTTGGGCTGATAGTTGGACTAGACGATCTGAAAGGTCCCTTCCAACCTAGATGACTATGACTATGACTATATGACTGACTATGCATGATGTCTCATTTCTCTGAGGAAAATTTAATTTGAGAAATGACAGAATAATTTAAAAAAATTAGTACCTTGAACTATTATGAACTCTGATATAATGTAATCAATATATTTGAGCTCTATTTGTAAGACTGTATCTTTGAATAACATAGCATGACTTATATAATTGTGATTGTAGAGAATTCTAATTTCAAATGGCACAATCTCAGATTCATTATGCATACACACTCAATTTAAATAGTATTTTCTAGTGTCACAAGTTAAAGATATGTGATGTTAGTGATTTTGATTACTCTTTAAAGTAACATTTATCAGCTTTGCTGAGATGAATGAAAGGTTATTTTATGTTCATCTTGCAGGAATTTATGGATTTAGTTACTTACCTTAAAACATACCAGAAGACTTAGGGTATCAGATGAGACTTTTCCCAATATGAATACCAAAAGAGAGACCTTTCTATCAGTTGTTCCTATGAATGTTGTGAAAAACAGATATATATTTTGATCTTTATTCCGCTACATGAATAGCAACTAAAAGAACAAGATGGCATGAGCTTACTGTAGATATTTACTCCAGTTTTGAGTCTCTATAAAATACCTGTACATAGTGAAGAAAAAGAAAACACAATTGCTATGAAAAAGCATTTACAATATTTGATTAATTTTTTTATAAGTATACCATGTAATCTCTTTACAAACTCCCCCTGAAAGGAGAGACAGGCAGTAATAGTGCTTAAATTATTCTTGTATCTTGTTAGTATTTGAGCATAGTCTTTAATGCATCAGAATATTGTGTACTGAGAGATACCATCCTCACATACTGACTGTCTGCAGAGTGGAACTCCATATGTGTATGAGAGACTCTCATTCCTGACCACAACTTTGAGTTAAGTAAAAACTTCCACTAGCTGAAGAAAAATGTTCTGATTTGTGACGGAGACCATAGTGGCAGTGGAACTGACTGCTAGTGGATCTATAGCTGAAGAGTTATCACCCCATCAATCATTTTTTTGTTTTTTTTTTTCTTAGTTTTGTTACTTTGAAGGAGTTATATGCTTTTTGAATATAATTTAGATCTTCTTTAGGATATTGAGGGGGCTTGCATCATCACTACAGGAATAATGTTATGAGTATATAAATTTACCAATAGTGTTTGGAATTAATTTCAACATCATGTATAAGGATTAAAACAAAGACTATATAAGAACATGGTAGACAACTAGTACTTAATGATCTTTGATGGTCCTTTTTAAAAAAGCTGAAGTTTATGATTTGTAACATAAAAAGTATACCATGTGAAATGCCATTAACATTTCTTTCAGATTATTGGCAGCTATATCTCCTGATTTTGTAAGGGAAGCATTAGAAAAGTATTTTCCTTTCCAGTAGAGGCAAGATTCCGGTATGCTAATACAAAAAGAAAAAAATAATTCGTTACTTCAACTGCAAAGAACTTCAGTGTTCTTTTCTTTTTCCAAAACCATACTGTGTATAGATTTCTCAAAGACCTATTCCTTTTCTGTTTCCTCAACTCTTCACATTATAGCTGTTCCTTTATAGAAACTGTCTTCTGAAAGCAATATTTTCCTTGTTTAACTTGAGAGAGAAACCCAAAGCAATGGTAAAAGACCTCTTACCGCATTTCACATTCCACGTTCGATTTTGAATCTAGCATGGAACTATTCCATCACACCAATGATGAGTCCTTAACTGTGGGATGTGTATCAGTTTCTTAAAACAGCAGTTCCTTCTAGAAATTCTATTGGGTGATTGTTTTTCACAAAATTTAATTATTAGTTGCTAACATAGGTTTTAATCAGGCAAACACTTTCTCTAGGTTATTGTATCTCAATGCGTAGATAACTCCACTTACAAGAAAAATATGTAGCTTTCTATGAAAAGAGAGTGTTGAAGTCAGCAAGATGCTGCTATCTCTTTTGCTAATGATTAAATCATAGGACTTATGCTGCCGGTCATGTCTGAAGAAGAAGATCAAGTGTATGAAAATACACAATGTTCTGCTGGATTATAATCAGTGCCTCCACCTGTTTCTTACCAGAGGAAAAAACACAGCAAACCTTTCCAGAAGACTCTTGCCCTCTTCCTTTCTCAAAGTTATCTTTGCCTTCTCTTGTTTTCAAGGTATAGCCATCTTTCAGTATGGCACTGTTTGGGAATTTTTACCATTAAGAAAGACATACTGCAAGCAGAATAAATGGAGGTTAAAAGTTCAAATTAATTATTTATTGGCTGACACAAACAGAGATAGTCAGAATAATGATTACACTAAGCATTAGTAGGTTTTCTATCACCAATACATCACTCAATGAATCTTATTTAGCCAGGTAGTCATTGGTAAGGTGTTAAAAATTGAGTATCTGCTTCTGCTTGAGATGGAGATGATATCTGATGCTGCTTTGCTGTTCTGTGGAAATTATCCTGTCCTCCACTAGAATTCTATATATTTTCTCTTAAGTGTTTTTCTCTTGAAATCTTGAATGTTTACTTCAACAACCCTACCTTTACTTGAAGTTTATGTTGTTTCTTTTTTTTCCCCCCATATTTTTTCTCTTGTCTTAGGCAGCTTCCTCAGGATCTGAAGGAACCTGTTCCTACAGTCCATCCTTGGAAGTCCGTCAGGAGTATTTCTTAAGAACTATTTTAAACAGTTGATAATTGAGATACATTATGGCAAGCAATAAAGAATCATAGAATCATAAAATGTTTGAATTGAAGGGGACCTTAAAGGTCATCTAGTTCCAACCTCCCTGCTACTTCCACAAGCAAGTTGCTCAGTGCCTCATCCAGCCTGGCCTTAAATCTCCTGACTGCAGTCCATTTCTTTCCTTCCAAAAATAATGGTAAAACCCTGCCTTTTCAATATTGTAAGAATATGTTAATTATACTTTCATTTTTATTTTAACAAGCTCAGCATGAAATTTTAAAAAAATTGTTTAAAACAATTACATTGTAAAATTACTGAAGGTAAAGCAGCTGGAAAATTATGCTGAAAAAGATTAGTATCAGCAATATAATAACTTCTGTCAGTTTTTCAACTCTTATAAAGATGTACTGGCAATAAAAAAATAAAATTGTTCTCTGATGTCTCTTTAAAATTAGTAAAGTGTACCAAAAACTGAACTGAAAAAATACAAATTACAATAATTCTCCATCAGCTACATTGCAAGTGGAAGACTTTTATTTCATAAACCATCAGACAATGAAATTACTGAGAGCATTACTAGTTTTAACTAGCAGGGATATAAGGTAACATCACTTCTTGTGAAGGGGCCAAGTGCAAGACTCTTTTGAAAAATTTTCTTTAATTCAGAGACATTGAAAACTCTGATTAAAAGAAAAAAAAACAAACAGTGGGAGTATATCTCTTAAATACTCAATATTTCAGATGAAATAATTTTTAAAACTTCAGATCAAAGCACATGGGTTAATCACTCCAGGCTTACAAGTATACTCATGAATACAGTAATGAAATTCATATGCTTAAACTTGTCTTGTAAAATTGCTGGATTAGGATCTAAACTTCATAGGGATAAATTTGCTTTCTGTTTTTGTTCAACACACAGCTCTGACTAAACTCCACAAGAGAACTAAATAGAACTAGAGGTGATTAGATGCACTTACTGAGAAACAGCTTGCTACTGGTGTTTTTTCTTTGAGATCAGACCTTGTAACTTTACGACCTGGGTTGTAATTATGATTTCAATCCTTGTTAAAAAATGACATGTCTTAATTTTTGAGTCAATGGGTGGTTATCTATCCTAAGCCTATGAAAGACAGTGAAATTTTGCTATTTCTTACGGTGGAATGAGACTGAATGTCTCTCATTAGGCCTGTAGAGGGTTTGCTTGTTATTTTGTTCTGTGCTTGTTATTGTTGTTTTCTTTCCTTGCTTGTTTTAGAACTGCAAGTTTAATTTTTTTTCATGAAAGATAGTTATGATAGTTATGATTAGAAAACAGTACTTTATAAGTAGAAAGCAAATACCAGAAAAACAGTTGAAAGCTATGCAGGCTAATACAATATGTATTCATGGGATGTAACTTAATTCATTTGGGTCACTCCAAAAAGCTTCATTTCACTGTAAGAAGTTAGAACAAAAAGTGTACTTACTACCTGCTACCTTAAATTTAAAAGATCTGAGAGAACCTCACAAAACCAGACATCTTCCTTTGAGTGCTTTCGACACTGACTGTTGTTATGGAAATGGCTGAGGAATCTGTCTGGCAAGAGTAGATGCAGCAGATAAAAGTGCTTTAAATCCACTGATTTATTACACCTTTAGGTCCATTACATTTAAGAATGTTTTAAATCTATTAAAATTAATGGGTAACAAATACATTTAAATGTTTTCCTGAAGGGGACATATTAGTGGGCTTGGACCTTAGATACCAATTTTTTTTCTCTACATAATAATAAAAATATGTTTTTAACATATATTAACATAATTGTAACTCAGAATACAATAACAGAAAATTTGATATAATAAGCTTAAACGTTCCTTATTTTATAATTCTCTTTTCTCTTTGTTGCAAATGTATTCCACATTTAATGTAAATGAAAAGAATGTTAATGAAGCAATAGTAGCATGATTAATACAGAACTCTTTCTGTTTTCCTTAGCTAATTATGAGTTATGGGTGATGAAGTAAATCCATTCCCATCTTCTGAGTTCAGTATGTTTAACAAAGCCTCAAGGTTTAGCAGTAGGATAGTCCCAGTATCAAAATAGTTCTGCTTACTCAAACTTTGATTTAAGGTAATCCAACTGAAAACTGCAGATCTGTAGCCAAACCACAAATATTATGTGCCTTACTATAAGCAATTTCTAACACCAATATGCATTGTGTGTTTCTCCATGAATAAAGAAAGCTGGATGCAGGAGGAGCAGAGGAAACTTAACTCTTCTATATAGGTGTAAACAAGAGTCTGTGTTAATTTATAAATTATAAATATTTATAAGTATGGAGGAAATGGGTAGTTGCATTTACTGATTTAATCCTTCAGATGCTAAACTGAAAGCTTATTGTATATTTTCTGTGATTATTGTGAGATCTGACAGTGAAGCAGCTCTCAGCATCTGGAGTCATAAAGATTTAGTACTTCTCAGAAGAACATTCCTACTGTCATCTATGGTGTGAGATAACAACTTTTAAACTCTTTTCTGTGATACTGAGCAACATTGTTTTCTGAAGAAAATTACTGGAAGCTTATTCAACTTCCTCAGTATGCTGCAGATGTAAGAAAAGATTGAGCATTCATGATAAGTTGCTTCACCACAGATATTTGTTTTGATTATGTAAATGTAGCTGCTTGGTAGAATTTTTCTGTTTTGAGCAATAGGTGAAACTATTCAACCAATCTGGAGATATGTAGGAGTTTAAGAATATTGCTGTTTCAATATTGCTTATTAAAGTTCTGCCTATAAGCATTTACTGGAGAAAAAGAAATTCAGGTATATAGAAATATATTTCACTAGTTCTATAGATTTTATCAAAGCCACTGAAAATCTAATCACCTTATGCAGAATGCTTAATATTCAAACTAACCATTAAAAATATTTAAAAGGTTTCAGTAAGTGTCATTATATGCTTTTCTCCTTACATATCTGTGTTTACAGAGTAAAAATCCCCAAAACCAAAAAATCAATCTGAAACTTAGAGAATGAGAATGGCCTTCCTGGTTCTATTAAAGCCCTTTTGGTAAGGATATATTGACTCCAGTCTAGGTGTCATTAACCTCTGTTGCCCTCTGTGAATCAGATTTAGATCCTGGTTCCTTATCAAGTGTACATAATAATATTAGTCTGAAGTGGAACTGCTGGCAGCCTCAGGAAAGATGACAAGCCTTATGTAGAGGCTGGCACATATCACCATTATCGACAGGACGCAGTCCTGATATCTGGAGTTCCTTGAGTTATCAGAACATAATAAGTCAAATAAGTCAAACAAATCTGTAAGGGATCTAGCCTTGATGGACTCTTGTTAGACCTA
>VZTY01009621.1:11936-23311 GCA_013400935.1 Turnix velox | reverse complement strand
TTCAGTCTCCCAGCCAGAAGGTGGTTTCCCATCCGCCTGCAACACCAGTTTCACAATCGTGGGAGACCTCGGGTCGCTGACAACGAGGTCACCTTTCCTATCTCTCCGTTGGCTTTAGATGCCATCACCGTCAAGAGTTCCTTCCCTCCTCCCCACCAGATTTTGGGGAGCAAACAAGCGGCCTCAGCAGCTCCAGTCCCTTCGTTTCGCACTGTGTCCCCCTTCTAAAAAAGTTTGTAAGTCCCTAGTCTTTCCCAATCAGGCAAAAGCTTTCCCTCGAACCAAACCTAAAGATTTTTAGGACAGTAACCTCACCGAAATGTGCAGCCAGCCAAATTGGGATTCGCCCCTCAAAAAAAAAAACCCAGCAATATAAATAAGAAAACCCTTAATTTAAGAACGTAGCAGCCACTAGAAAGGCAAAGCGACGACTTCCAAAATGGCATCTGAGTATTTTGGAGATTCAAACGTCTCCGATACAGTGACACTACTGCAACCACACGACTCCTCTCCCTTCCAGGACTGGCTGCAGGAGGACCGGGAGGGGACAGGCACAGCCTGGTGCTCGCAGACCCCTGGCATCCATCCCTTCCATCCGGCCACGAGGCAGCCGCTGGGACAGGACGGGATGGCAACTAGGATAGGGCAGGACGGCCACCGTCCTTCCGTCCTTCTGTCCCCTCCGTATGGGCGACGTCCTTCTCACCCTCCCCAAACACCCACGGGTAAGTTCCTGCCCCGGCAAGGTTTTCGGGGGGAGAGACGGGGGCGTGTTTGGCCCCACGTCCACGTTGTGCAGCAGCCGCCTGATCCAAAGTGTCCATAAATGGATAAAAAAAAGCCCTGGAAGTGCGTTATTCCCTGCATCCCCAACGAGAAACAGATGGAAAAGCTTCAGCCAGGGTGCAGGAAAGGGAGGGGGTTTGGAGGTGGCGGGGGGGACGACCCTCCTGCCCTCAGTGCAGACCCCCAGCAGGGAGCTTTACCCTCCCAGGGGAGCCCAAAGACAAGCGGGATACGGAGACATCCCCACTCCCCCCCGTATCCCTCCAGTCCCGGAATGAGCCTCCCCTCCACCCAGTATCTTTTCCCACGCACGAAAAGCGGATCCAGCCCCACACTCACCGGCAGCGGCTACGCGGAGCTTCTCCCGGAGCATCTCTACGGGGCCGGGCTCGGGGCTCGGCGGCGCGGGGGGCATCGGTGGCGGTACCCGGCTCGGCCGGCAACCGGCATCGTGCGGAGGAAATGGGAGGAGGAGGAGGTGGAGGAGAGAGAGGAGGGCTGCGTGGTGCGTGTGGGCCGGCCGGAGGAGGGGAAGGGACGGGACGGGACAGCCCAGACACGTGTGCGCTGAGCTGGTCGGGGCTCTGCAGAGTACCCTCGCTACAGGAGGAAACCCCCGGTACTCCCCCCCGTTATGGAAGGGTAGTCCCTGCAGCTAGACCCGCTCTCACGGTAGGGCAGCCCTGTGGGGAGCCTGTCCTGTGGAGACCCCTTAAGGGGAAACCCCATTGTACAGATCCTGCATCAGGAATGACCCCCAGCTAAGGGGGTCCCCCCCATTGCAGGCAGTCTCCGTTAGGAAGGACCCCCTATTTCTGGCAGTTCCCATAAGGAAGGACCTTTCCTTAAGGGGAGCTCCAGTTTCACGCAGCCCCTATTGGGGAGGACCCCTAATTAAAGGGGGGCTCCCACTAGGGAGAACTCCTCATTAAAGGGAGCCCCCCATTGAAAGCAGTCTCCATTAGGGAGAAACCCTAATCAACAGGAGCCCTCACTGGGGAGGACTTCTCATCAGGGAACACCCCTATCGAAGGCAGTGCCCAATAGGTAGGATCCCTCATTAAAGGAGCAGTTCCCATTAGCTAGAATCCCTAATTATGGGAAGAACTCCACTATAGGCAACCCCTAATAGGTAGAATTCCTAATTAAGGGGAGCCCCCCCTGGGGAAGACCCCTCAGTAGTGGAAGCCCCCATTTCTGACTGTCCCCATTAGAGAGGACTCCTAATTAAGGGGAGCCTCCATTTTTGGTAGTTCCCATTAGGGAGGACCTCTCATTAAGAGGATCTCCCCAGTTGTTTGTGGACTCCACATCATAGTGACCTCCTGTTAAAGAAGAGTCCTTGCTAGAAGGTGACACCCCAGCACAGAGATGTCCCCCAGCCCAAACCCAGTGGGGGGATGGTGGCGTTGGATCCTGGATTTAACACCCCCCCGCTACACACACACACACAAACTCTGGCATAAAGGGTCCAGCCCCAAGTCTATCTGTTGGCATTAGCACCCAGCCTTTATCCAAAGAGTGGTGTCTGAAAAGAGCTGTGCAAACATTCCCTAACTAATAATTAACTCCCAGGAAAGGCCCTTAGACACCATTAACCCAGTGACACAGATGCTGGGAGACAAAAATGTCCAGGGAAGGGGAGGGAAGTAATATCAGAGCCTCAGCTCCCACCAATGGCCAAAAATCAAGGTTTCTAAGAGAAAAATCTGGGTTTCTACTCTTTGAATAGGCTTTTCCCTCAATATAGTTTGAGTTGCTCCTTGTGGTGGTCAGGCTGGAGGAAAGGAGGCTCCGTGGAGACATCATAGCAGCCTCTCAGTGCCTGAAGGGGCTACAGGAAAGCTGGGGAGGGGCTGTTTGCCAGGGCATGGAGCCACAGGATGAGGGGCAGTGGTTAGAAACTAGAGCAGGGCAGGTTTAGGTGACAGATGAGGAAGAAGTTCTTCCCCATGAGGGTGGTGAGATGCTGGCCCAGGTTGCCCGGAGAGGTGGTGGAGGCTCCTGGAGACATCCAAAACCAGGCTTACTGGGGCTCTGAGCAACCTGATGTGTAGGATGTCCCTGCTCACTGCAGGAGGGTTGGACTAGATGGCCTTTGAAGATCCCTTCCAACTCAATGGTCCTACGAAAACAGCATCCTCCAGGCGGGGTTTTATTGGAGGCCAAACCTTCCCAGCACCTTTCAGCAGCAGGGATAAGGAGAGGAGAGCACTTTTCTTTTAATAACCCAAAAGACAATTCAATGACTATCAATCCAGAGGGGGTTGTAGAGATTATTTTCATGAGGGACCTACCTCAGCCCCACCTCACCCAGACCTAAGGAGCTACTCACCCTCTTTTTGGCCCCATTCCAGCACAGGGCTGTGGAATGTGCCCAATTATAAATAAGACGTGATTAAAGACTTATTGAACAAAGACTGAGAAGCCAGCGTTCCAGTTCTCTTCACCTCCACCTCACAACCATTATTTCTCCCTCATGGCTTGGTTTAATTTATAGCAGTTTCGAGGCAGCAACATTTGATTCCTGCAAAGGAAATTAGGAGACATCTCCTAATTGCCCAGCCCTCAGCTCTGCTGTTCCCACACCATTGCTTATAGATCCTGAGATACTGGATCATTTCCTTTGATCAAATAATGAGGGAAATTGATAATAATTATTATATATGGAGTTATTAGCTGTTACTTATTGATGTGCAATATCCAGTAGCTAATATGGATGGAAAGATGCACACACAGGGGGTCAGTAAAGCTAATTATTTGGAGTTCTAATTGCTAGAACTTTATTTTCATGCCTTATTTTCATGATGTCTTACTCTAAACCACACCGTTTTCCCCTCTTGAAATAACTCAAGGGGCTGACAGCCATCATTTTGTCCAAGGTGACAAGAGGTGGCTTCACCCTCACCCCAGACCACTCAGGGCCATGAAGGTCCCAGTCTCATTAGCAGAGCAGGTCCTATCTGCCCACTGAGGATCCATCCTTGCCTTTATTTCTTTCTCCTCTTCTTTTTCCTCTTCTCTTTGATTTCCTCCCTGAAAAAGTTGTGTCCGAGTCTTCAGAGAGCTGCTGGGCTTCAGCTTAACCCCTTGGTATCAGGAGGGACAGGTGGGGTTTGGTTCCATCACCAAAAATGCTACAGCCACCGAGTTCTTAAATAAAGCATCCTCCCAAAAAAAGCCCTGAGTTTGGTCCTGGTACCTGAGCAGGCAATGGAGGAGCACTGGTGGTGTTGAGAAAAGCTTCTTGGCTCCAGTTCTGGAGCCCTCAACACAGGAAGGACATTGAGCTGTTGGAGAGGGTCCAGAGAAGGGCCACGAAGATGATCAAAGGGTTGGAGCAACTGCCCTATGAGGACAGGCTGAAGGAGTTGGGGTTGTTCAGCCTGGAGAAGAGAAGGCTCAGAGGGGACCTCAGAGTAACTTATCAGTACCTGAGGGGGTCCTACAGAAAGGCAGGGGAAGGAATTTTTAACATAATATCGGATGGGAGGACTAGAAACAATGGATATAAATTAGAGGGGGATAGATTTAGACTAGACACAAGGAAGAAATTCTTTACAGTGAGGGTGGTGAAATACTGGAACAGGTTGCCCAGGGAGGTTGTGGATGCCCCATCTCTGGAGGTGTTCAAGACTAGGCTGGACAGGGCACTGGGCAGCCTGGTCTAGTGGGAGGTGTCCCTGCCTATGGCAGGGGGGTTGGAACTCGATGATCTTTAAGGTCCCTTCCAACCCAAACTATTCTATGATTCTATGATTCATCTTTGGTTGGGGAGATTCTAGAGGGGGGAGGGTGATGGGATTCTCTTCTGTGACTGAAGCAGGTCCTGGATGGGGTCCCATGAGGAATTTGGGACAGCCATCACTTTGTTCAAGCAGACAAGAGGTGGCTTCATCCTCAGCCCTGATCTCTGAGGGCTGTGGAGGTCCCAGACTCATTAGCAGCTCTTGCCTTGGAGGCAGCCACATCCTCAATGAGGCTTTAATTGTCAACCTAATGGGAGTAAGGGAGATGTATGGACCTTCTTAATTTAGATGTTGCCTGTTCCCCATGCTCACTCCAGAGGAGAGGAGCTGGGTCTTTCCTGGCTCTGGTAAGCAACAAAAATCTGGGATGGAGGGAGGAAGTGGTGGCAGGAAGTATTCTAAGAGAGTATTGTAAGAGAGGGTTCCCAGCAGCTTTCCAGGGCACTAGAGTTTAAAACACATTTACAGAGGAGAGAGAAAAGTTGGAGATTCCTCTTGTGCATTTCTTCCAAGATGGGACTGAAGGCCTGAGAGCTGCCAACACACTCCAAACCAAGAGGAGACAAGAACATCCTCGAGGGCACTCTCTCATTGTCTCTCTGTTCTGGAAACCAATCCCTGTGCCCCGAGGGAGAGGATTTTTTGAGAAATGCCGTGGGGCTGGGTGAGGGGAAGAAGTATTTCATGACAGGAGACAGCTTTCTCCCACCCCACCCTGCCCCGGAGCTCCTTGCACCCAAGGTGAGAAGAGATTTTAGGATGATTTAAAGAGAAAACAAGGCACGGTCAGGTCCAGTCACCTGCCTGATCTTGAGCCATTCATGACAGGAGTGAACCTTTGGTTTCTATCACATCAGGGCCCTCAAATAAATAATAAAAATAATAATTAAAAAAAAAAAAACATCCTTGCTTGGGAAAGCAATAAAACCAAGAGATGGTAAATCATAGGTATAGGTATCTCATTATCTCCAGATAATTACATGCAGATAATGAGATATCCAAACCCCAGCAACTGTAGAGTGGGTATAAATTCCTGAGGGACACGAGACATCACCTTCCCACCCAAAAGCTGGGCAACTGCCAGGTGCTGAGGGTACATTTCTCTACCCTGGATGAGGTGGAAGCAAGCCAAAATGGGTTTTTCTCTGCTAAATCATCTTCCAGAACCTTGCTCTCCAAGGGACTGAGAAAACAGAACTGATGTTGTTCTCCTGGGGCTGGAGGTGGGGGGTGGAGGGAATGAAAATAACCCCGTGAATGAATGAGCAGCACAAAGTGAACTGCTGAGGCTTGGGTAGGATCTGGAGCTGAAAGCTCTCCAGCTTCATGTCCATGGCTTTGAGTTATTGCTGCTGCATTCACACCTCATCCTTTTGCTTTAAAAAAAGGCAACAACAACAACAACAAGCCCTGGTGTTTGTTTTGCCCCAGCAAAGGAGGGAAAATCCTTGGGGAGGATGTGGGGAGGGAGAGGCTAAGAAACCCCTAGGTCCACTGCTGCTGCCACCCATCCCAGGTGCTGGAGCTGGCAGCAGGACCATGGCAGGCAGTCTCTCCCCTGCTGTATTCTCCCCTTTCTCCAGCACAAACACGAAGCTACTGTTTGATGGTTGGAGAGGCAATGAATTAAAGCTTTTGACAGCTCCCTTGGTGGAGGGAGCCTTCCTGGAGTGGGGCTGGCCGGAGATCACATTTGTGATGGGACAAGGTTGCCAAGCACCATGCCCAGAATCCTCCCGATGAGATATTCTCAGGCCATTCCTGCCCTTCAGAGGGGCTCTTAGGCTGACAAAACCCACACAAAGCCTCATCAGGAACTGAGGAAAATCACTTTTGCAACACACTTGGGGCTTGAAAGGCTGTGTTTCTGGCTCTGAAGCCCAGCAGCAAGCCTGGCTTGGCCTTGGTGCATTTGGATGCTCCAACTGCAGGAAGTCCCAGGGCAGGGACAGCCTTGGAGATGCTCCAGACACATTCCCTGCTCCTTTAGAGGGCAGGACTTAGGCACTGGAGTAGCTCACCTGCTCTGTCCCAGTGGAATGGGAACAACCTCAAACTCAGCTACCCACTCCACAGCCAAGACAGCCCTATGGCACAGCTTCTCTCCAGCACTGGGGGAAGAAGGAGCCTCCCAGGACATGAGAAAAGGGATTTAGGAGGAATCACATACCCAGAAGCAGTGTTCCCTGGGCTGGAGGTTCCCCTGGGAGCTTCCCTGCTCGTGAGGAAATGGTTTGAAACTAGAGCAGGGTAGGTTTAGTTTAGACATTAGGAAAAAACTCTTCACCATGAGGGTGGTGGAGCACTGGAACAGGTTGCCCAGGGAGGTGGTGGAGACCCCATGCCTGGAGACATTCAAAGCCAGGCTTGATGAAGCTCTGAGCAGCCTGATCTAGTGTAGAATGTCCCTGCTCAGCTCACTGCAGGGGATTGGACTAGACGGCCTTGGAATGTCCCTTGCTACCCTTCAATGATTCCCCTCACCCCATCACCACCAGGGACACTCCCAGGCTATTCAGGAGGTAGAAGAGGGGAGTAGACAGGGCAGGGAAACTACCTTCCACACTGCTTTGTGGTGAAAAATAGACCCATGCTCTTGCCAAATGCTTGGATGTGGCAAGAAATGAGGAAGGAGGAGGGGGAGGAGGGGGAGTGCCTCCAAGGGCTGGAGGGGCCCCCTGAGGCTCTGCTTCCAGCACCTAATGAGCACCATGATGTAACTCTGGGGGAGCCTTGCAAGAGATCACCCTGAGGAAGCTGCAGGCAGAGTCTGAGTTGGCTTTGTTTTTGTTTATCTTTTTTTTTTTTTTTAACTTTTCTTCCCCATCCTGGTTGAGGTCACCCAGTATGAACCTCACAGACACATGGACCTTCCTCCCCTTCTCCTCCTGGGTGTGGCCACACATCTCACCCAGAGAGAAACACTTGACCTCTCTGATGCCTTCTGCATTCCCAGCAGCAACTGGGGGTTGCATTTCTTGCTGAACTTGTGGTTTGGCTTCCTCAGAAAAGCCACCTATAGTCACAAATGAACTTGATGCCATGAGTAAGGGGTAGCTTGCACAGCCCCTGGGCTTTTTGTGCTGTCCAAGGAGAGGATGGGCGGACCAAGGACCAGCCTCTCCATGAAGTTGCTGCAGCTGAGCATCCTCCCTTTACCTGGACAATACCCTGCAACATGATGCCCTTATAGAGGATGGAAGCTCCTTTGTCCCAGGTGTTACCTGGTGCAAGGAGAAAGGGGTTTGCAAGAGTACTCAGAAAGCACTCCATTGCTTTCTTCATGGAGAGTGAAGATGGCCTTTACAATTAATTATAGACTCATAGAATAGAATCACAGAATAGTTTGGGTTGGAAGGGGCCTTAAAGATCATCTAGTTCCAACCCCCTGCATAGGCAGGGACACCTCCCACTAGATCAGGCTGCCCATTGCCTTGTCCATCCTGGTCTTGAACACCTCCAGAGAGGGGGCATCCACAACCTCTCTGAGCTTCACCAGTGCTTCACCACCCTCACCGTAAAGAATTTCTTTTTTATGTCAAGTCTAAATCTACCCCCTTCCAATTTACATCCATCATGAACATCATTGCTGCTGAGGACCAAAACTGAGTGAAACACAGGTGATAAAACCATCAGAGCTGGTGGGAAAGGACCTTCCTCCTGGTGGATCTTGTTCAAGGAGCTCCAAGCAGGAGAGGATGTCATGGGAGAACTTACTGGAGCTACATGTTTTTCCTCTTCTGGGTGGTTTGGCTTGAGGTCTCACCAGAGGAAAGAGGAAGACCATCCCCTTTATCTGCTGGGGTGGATTAGGGCTCATCTCCTCCAGCCTGCAGAGACAGCAGTGTAATTGCTGAGGTGGGACCAGGAAGAGGAGACTTTTCTGTTTACTCACATAGTTTCAAAGTGAATAACAGGCGTGTAGCCTGCCCCTACCTTGACTGTGGTGGGGCTGCTACAGAGTGAGACCTTCCTCTCACAGATCATTCAGCCCTTGGGTTATCAGCATGGGTGGAAGAACATGGGGCTTTCAATACCCTTCTGCACTATTCCAACTGGGGGGCTGGTGGCAACAAACCCCTCCTTGCTCAGTACAGCAGCTCTTTGTTCTATTTCCAACCCCCCCTCCTTTCATTTTGATGCAGAAGGAGCCACTTTAACAGATTTTCAAATGATAACCAATCGTTGTGGTCACTCCACTGACTGGCTCCTACTGAGTCACTCCTCCTATGGAACCAAATCAGCATGGCTCGGGCTCCCTCTGGCCACTTTGGGAATGGGAGTATCTCCTCTCCCTCATCTCCATCATCAGCAAATAACTCTGCCCTGCTCCCAGCCCTCCTTGGGGCTGCAAGCCTTGAATCAGGGCTTAGACCACCTTTGGACATTGTTCTCAACTGCTGCTGTGTCTGGGACCAGAGTATCAGCATAGAATCATAGAATGGTTTGGGTTGGAAGGGATCCAACCCAAAGATCTTCTAGTTCCAGCCCCCCTGCCACAGGCAGGGACATCCTGAACTAGATCAGGTTGCTCAGTGCCTCATCCAGCCTGGCCTTGGATGTCTTCAGGGATGGAGCATCCACTACCTTGCTGGACAACCTGCTCCAGTGTCTCACCACCCTCATGTTGAACACCAAGTCCTTCAGTTTTTCCCCAGGCAGGTTCCACATACCCCTCTTTTCCCCCCGTCTCCTTCCTGGTGAGCATGGGTGAGCAGATGTGCCACCTCATTCAGCAAAAGCTCCCCAACCCATCACAGATAACCTATGCAGAAGATGAAACCTCATCCAACAGAAGTTACTTTTGCACCTCTGGTAGCACACAGCAGAGTGAGCTAGTGATGGTCCTTTTGTCCTTGGTGGCTTTCTTTGCCAGGATTCACTTTCTGAAGCCATCCTCAGCCTTCTGCTCCACACAGTTCTCCACAGCTTAATGGTATGAAGAAGAATCTCCTTTTGGTTGCCTTTGAATCTGCCTGACTCTTTGGTGGCTCTAGTTTTTCCACACCAAAAGACAGTGAGTAATCACCCCCTTCTCATATCTTCTCTGGCCTCTTCTCAGACCTCAGGCATGTCTGCTCTAGTGTCTCCTTCCTGGCCCATTTCATCACCCTTTGCACAGAGTTTTCAGGAAGGAGGGCAGGGGCCAGCAGCTCTCCAAGGGTGTTTGTCACAGGGAGCTGCCAGGGGAAGGATGCCTGTGGGATTTGGGAATGCCTCCCTGGTTTGCTGGGGGAACATGAAGGGTGTGAGGAGCCTTGTCTGGGAACAACTCGTGCTCTCCAGCTGCTGGCGAAAGGAGGTGGGGATGGAGCCTGTTGGTGTCAGTGGTATGAGTGAGGTAAGGCTGGATTAATGCAGGGAGGTTGGGAAACTGTCTGGACCTTCTTGCAGCAGGAGAAGAAGCAGCTCCTCACAGACCCCAGCCCCTGGGCAAGGAATTACCACCCCAGCACACTGAAAAGCCTCAGTGCCCTCATAAAAATCTCATTTCACTCATCAGGACAATGTGAGTTTTGGGAGGGTTATGACAGTCTCACAAAGGGGCCACCATGTCCCCAAGTCTTCTGCCCCCTCTGTCATGGCCTCTGATGGGGCTTGGCTGTGAGAAGAGCCAAGTTTCTTTCTTCTTCTTCTCAAGGCAGACATCAAGCCCATTTGCCCTGATGTGGGAGTGAAAGAAATAGAATAAAATTCAAAAAACCCCAAACAACCCATTTTTTTATATACGTTTTTCACCTTGCCCCAAACCCTGAGGTGCAGGGAACTGCTGGCAGCAGAAATGCCCAGGGATTTGGCAGGATGGATGCCCAAGGATTTGGCAAGGTGGCTTACCCAGCAAAACAGCAGCTTGCCCAGCCCATATATAGGCTGGGGGATGTGTCACATCTATAGGATGTGCCCACAGGGAGCCCACAGCCCACGCAGAGCCCAGCAGCCCAACCTGCCAAGCTGCCAGGGAGCTGGAGATGAACCTGAAGCCATTCCTTGCCTTGGGAGGTGGCCAAGCCCTGTTGGCCAAGTGTCATCTTTATTCCCTTCCAGGCTTTTTCCGTGCCTGGGTGCCTTTTCCCAGTGGAAAATTACTGGTGATGCTGCAGTGCCAGGTCCCTACCCTGCAAGTGAGCCAGGGCTGTGTCTTCAGACAGAGAACTCCTCTCCACGGGATGCTGCTAGAGCTGAAACACCTCAAAGCAGCAGCTGGATCATTTGAGAAAAGAAACAGAAAGATACTAAACCCAAAAGGTTCCATTTCTTCCCTAGAAATTCTTTTCTGGAGAGATCCCTACTTCACAGCCCATGAGAGAGGGTTTTTTGCAACCTCCTCAGAAGCATGACAAGGAACTACAGATATATCCCAAATGGCACAAAGAGGCAGCTGAACTGGAGTAAATGATGTCCACCAACTTCAACAGCCTGAAAACCCAACCAAGGGCCTTGTAAACAGCAGGAGGCAACAAACAAACAAACTGTGTCTCCACACATGGCAGGAGGGTTGGAACTAGATGGTTCCTTCCAACCCAAACCGTTCTGTGATTTGATAAATTCTTCAAAGTCGAGGATTCAACTTTCAAGTTTCAGCTTGCCGTGGTCTAAGAGTTGGTCCGAAGAACCAGATTGTCTCTACCTTATTATCAGGGACTTGTCCACCAGACACTCTAAAAGCCTTTGCTGAGTCTGCAAGGGCCTGCTGGAGACATGGAGCCTATCCCTGAGATGAGATGCAGGTTGAGATAGAACCCTGAAGAACAAAGAGTACTGCACCGTTCCTCATGATCAACAGAGCATTTGGGACTGCCATATGGGACTCTGAACAATGGGGAGATTGCAACAAACTTA
>VZTY01009619.1:2814-28219 GCA_013400935.1 Turnix velox | reverse complement strand
GGCCCTTCCCTGGAACATGACCCAACGCATCGACTTCAGGCCTTGGGTTTTAAGAGCCCAGAGGCCCTGTCAGTCACACCCAGCCCACACTGTCAATGCGGGAGCACAACTCTAGAAGGTCACAGAGCCCAGCCGCCTGCCAGCACACCTGCCACTGCACCAATAGCGAGCAGGCTTTAAATAACCCTTTTTGTCCCTTTCCTGCCCACCTGTCCCCTAAGAGCTCAATGCAGCTTCATAGCTACAGCTAGCTCTGCTTCCCTCTTAAAGGAACAGTTGAGCCCTCTTTCCTGTCAAAATTCACAGTATGTTATGCACAGATGAACATTAAAATATAAATCAGGCTAAGAACTTGCCTTTATGTTCGCTTCCCTTTCATACAATATTGCCACATTCTCCCTGTTTATTGTCTTTTAACTTGCCCTTCCAATGGACTTGTTCACCAAGGCCTGGATTAGGTCTTGTCTCTGCCTCACTTTAAGCTTTCTGATTCCTGTTCCCACCTGTTGCTTTCAAGTCCCAATTGATTTTCCTTTGTATTCCCAGCTGTCACCTCCCACCAGCTATGTCCTCGCTTCCACTGCCACCCACAACTGCTGCATGTCCACAATTTGTATTGTGCTTCTCCATGCAAACAGCAGGAGAGGGGACCTGCCATCCCTTAGTCCTCTGCTTCCACGTACAGCAGTGAGCTCTCTTAACTTCTGGGCACAAAATATAAGGAAAGCAATGCAAATTTGGAAATACAGAATTATCAAATCCTTCCCAAGAGCGATGTTTCAAGGCCTCCCTGAAATCCAGTACAGTGAGGATAACTTCCCTCATATTCTATCTGCATATCCCAAGATCAATTATTAATGGATATCTTCGTATTCAGACAAGGTAAGCTCATGCCTCTGGCTTGATTTTCTTCCTTTTATAGCCCTGGAGTCTCTTTACTACATACTTTTATTTCCTTGAATTTCCCTCCCCCCTCTTTATCTCACCTGTAATTTACTGTTTTATTGTGTTTCTCTAAATTAGCCTTTGAGGTTCCACAACTTGAAAATGTGGGACGTGTTCAAAAGCCATTTCCAAGCAGGAACGTGATGATCCAAGTGACATCTCCCTGCTGCCTACTAGAATCTCTTCTTTAGTCTATAAATCATTAGGTATTCCTTAAGTACATGAATAAGGTGTTGTGCTGATGTATCTAAATGGGACTCATTATGAATTTTAACAGTTGTACTATTAAAAATACTTCCACAAACTGTTTATTGTTTCCTAACATTGGCTCTTATGCGGAAGAGAGTATATAAATTATATACGTTAGTATTAAAAGAAGCATCCTTAAATATATTTAATTTTCAGACACAACATGCAAAGCTTTCATGCAAAAAGAGAAAAAAGAGAGTTTTTTTTGAAGGAAGTAGTGGGGTTTTTCCACATAGTTAACTTTCCTTTCCTTGTTTGCTTGCTCTGATTGAGCGCTGGTGATGTACAGTTCCCAGCTTCCTAATAAACCTTTTGTCATACCTCTTCCTCAGTTCTCTTTCCTGTTAGAAAAGTGACATTAAGGCAAATACTTCTCTAATTATACATTCCTTCACTCCAACTGACCAGGTACAATTGCTTCATCAGCCTTTATTTACTGTTTTACAAGAGAGAACCTCTCTTACATAGCTCATCAGCAGTCTGTTTTCTCTGTGTTTCATGAAAGGTCACAAAACAATAGGTGCTTACACGCTTCTGGGGCTTGGCTCAAAGAATTTGACAGCAATTCACAGGATGAAGCCCTCTCTGCACTCTCCTCCTTGCTTTACAGAGAAATGAGGAAGTAAAACTAAGCCTCTGAGTTACAGCAGGTTTGAGCCCTGGGAAGGGCAAGAGGATTTCACCCAGCGTCTCTTTTGCAGCTCAATTGGTTTACTTTCTGTTCTTGCGGCTCTATTAAACCTGTACGTTCAGAAGGAACATGACTGAAATTCTTGTGAAGAAGTAGCAGCACAATTCTCAGCTCTCTGAAGCCCTTCCTCTGTGCAGCTACCCCCAAACTTAATGTAGTTTCTTCACAAAGGAAGCAGAATGGCATGTAGACAGTATAAAACCTTGTTGTTACATGACTTACCTGCTATTACACAAGATTTTTTGGAAATTACACACGATACTTAGACCCAACAAGCAACTGTTTTTACTATCCCCGATACAATAATAAAAATAATAAATACTTCCCTGTTTAATTGATAAGCATTCACATAATGTCTTTCAGATTTTTTCATCATCTGTGACTAACCTCTGAGGCAGTTTTAGTCCTTGAGGGGTTAAAAAGTACAGAGATAATCCCATGATATGGAGGGTGTGTGAATGTATTTAGAGGAGATGATGTCCTCCTCCTCTCGTCTTCTTGTAGGAACTACCTCGGCTCTGATTACATCAAATATGATGTAATAGAACAGTAACATTTTTTTCCTGAACTTTATTATCCAAGCACCTCTGCTGCCTGTATCACAAATAGCTCTTTTCCCTCTGTATAACGGAGTTAGTATTCCTGCTTTTGTTTGACCTTCAGGTTTTGTGGTTCAAGTTGCAAAATGTTCATGGCATCTTTCAAACTTGGTACTAGAGAACTGTTGACAAAAAAGGGAGTTAGACCTTTGCAGCCATCTGGATTGTAATGACTTTGTGAGATAAATGAAGAAAAATTATGTTAGTTTCCCTTTATGTATATTTGGATATAAGGGGGGAGTTGGCAGCAGCTAATACTGATTAATGGCCTTATAATTACATAGATGGTAGCAGGAACTTCATATTTTTCTCCAAACTGAGTAAACAGAGCTTCTTTGTAAAGATAAAATTGTATTTGCTCCTTGATGTAAAAGTTCAGATCTCCTAACATTTCTTTCAGTAGTTAGGTACATGACTACAAGACAGAGACATAATTGGTAATCATGCTTAGTTTCTGGAATGTCAAGTCGGCTGTAAATTTTAGACACAAATGCCCAATTTGGCAAGTGAAATCAGAAAATGTGCTAAATCCTCCCAAATACAATGTAATGATGTGTGAAAAAGGAAGGAGAGTACATTTCCTTCTAAGTATTTCTTCAGTGCAAAAATGGGCAGACATAAAATCATGCAAGTCAATATAAATAATGGCAACTTACATTTCTATAGCTTTCCCAAATAGCCTCGCAGCCTTTAGACAAATTATTGTTGAGAAATATAAAACAAGGATCACTTTACCACTGCTGAAATGCAACCAACTCCTCAACAATTACACATCGATGCTGGTAGCCTGGTCTTCCACAAAGAACTTGCAGAGTTGGGCTCTGTATTAGGAACAAAGATTCCCCTTGGAGTGCCAGACTGAATTTTTTTTGACTGTGTGAAGGCTTTAAAATGAGCGAGTTGAAGGCTGCACAACATCTCCTGCACACATGAGCTTGTACTTGATAGTAAAGTCTGACGAGCATATCAGTGCTGACTCCAAGCAGCAGGCAGAGACACTCCAACTGCTTTGCTGCGTGTAATCAGTCTGACAGCCCCCAGGAATCGCCCAGTCCCCGTGACCCTAAAAAAGACAGTTTGGCACATATATTAAACAATCAAATGCCTCCCTTCCAACTGTTTATCCATCTCCACTAGTCACAGACCTTCCCCGTCGAGCACTCCCGTTAGAACTGGTTAGATAATGATGGAAGAATCTTCCACGTGTCCCCGCAGTTGTCACAGTTTAAACCCTTGGATGAAAATATTTCGGGGCTGATAGCTGCCTTTGAAGCAGGATGTTGGTTCAGTAACGCAGACGACAGGGAATGACTAATAGTATGTCGTTAAATAAATCCACTGATTCCACTTGGAGATTTTCTTTTTTCTTTTTTTTCTCTAATTTTTAAGTATAACTGCTAAACATGTTCTCTCCCTCCCCCTCCCCCCCGATGTTTTTAACTTACCAAAACACTTGTTTGTAATCTGTGAAGAGCTGGATGGTAATTTACATTTTTTTTGTGCTTATTCCCAGATACTAGAGACAAAGAGACAGTAAAAATATTCTTCAAAATCCTAAGTAAAAGTCAAAGCAAATAAAACCTTAGACACTTCTGAACACAAGACATAAGCTTTTCAGCTATGTGGGTGGCTAAGAATGTTTTTTTTTTCCAGAGAAGGTACACAGTTGGGAATTTTGTAGGGAACTAATCTGATCCTTGCCTTTCAGTATATCAGGGGAAACTGTTTATTGGAAAGTTTTCTCTAAGTCACATTCTGCATTGTGAAACTGTGCAGAGACAAATGTGATTGGAGTAGTTTCCTTCCCTCCAAGAATTTTATTCAGATTTTATCTCTCAGGCACTGTTGTGTGCTGTGTTCATTGGCTTAGATGGAGCCCTGTGGCTGCTAACTTCTCATCACCTGTGCCAGACACATGCATAGATGATGTTATAAATCCAGACCTACTGGACTGCAGTTTCCAAAACCAGAAAATGTTTAAGTATCTTTTTGTCCAGATATGGTACTAACTGCTTCCAGATGTGAATAGCCATCTACTCTTGCCTGAGGAATTCAAAGCCCAAGATGTGATCTGAAAAGTTTTATTTGAAAACATGTATTGGCACACTCAAACCTGTCTCTTCACTGCCTGCAGAATGTTACAGAGGCAGATACTGAGATTTCATTCTGTCCTCCAAGTCAGTGTTCAAAAGCTATCTGTAGAGATAGAAAATCAGTAGTTTTGCAGTATTAGAGCCAATGCATCCCACACTGAGCCAATGAAAGACTTCAACCAAGCTTAGTACGGATACAGTTTCACAGAAAATATCTGAAAAAACAGATTTTTTAATTTGAAATCTGGTAATTTATGTGTTGTGGTTGGCTTTGTATTTACAGTTGAAGCTTTACTTTACAAAGTGCAATCCTGCATAATGAAAGCTCTAAAAAGAAGCTGGAAAAAAACAACCACTTATAAGAAGTATTCCTAGGTAGAATGATCAATCACAAATACAGCCACTTTCAAACTGGAATACTGCACTATTAATATGGGTTATTATTCTAGAATAGCTGTGGTAACCAAATTTTTGATGTAGAATTCCTTCAAATAACTTGATGGGGAAGTAGCTACTAGTCTTCAATTTCCTTCAGTAATGCTCTATCTGAAGACAGGCTACAATTTCCTCACAGCTAGGGCAGAAGCTCTATGCTAGGTAAGAGTCCTTCTAGTGTGAAAGAATAGATACAGATAAAAAATCCAATTACAGTATTACAAAATTAAATGAATGCTGAATGGAAGTTTTAGGATAACTAAGCAGCATGAGCTGAGCACTGCTGAAGCTAGGAGGAAATATACTTTGTGCTTCCCTTGGTTCTCCTGCAAGGAGACCTTCAAATGATTGTCTCTCTCTCTCCTTCACTCATGGGAAAATAAAGAGGAAGCCATTATAGACAATTTATAAACATTTGCTTTCTAGGATTTTAACTCTGATGAATTCCTGAAACTCTTATCACATCCTCAGCCCTGAATCCTAAACAAAGTTGAGTAAAGCTTCAAAACTTGGTCCCTCAGGAACCACAGTAGAGACTAAAATTTTATATCTTGTGTATTCCATCCATTGTCTTGTTACCAAGTAGCAGCTGGTTTTGTGGGAATCATTAAAAATTTCCCTTGTTATGGGGAGTGCTATCAATATTTGAACTCCCGGGGGAAGTAACCTCTGTTTCTCTCCAAAAAACACCAGATTGGAATAAATTGCTCAGCCAAAAGCAAAGAGGTTATTTTCAATTCTGCAGTTTCAAGTTGGTGTTCTTCAAACACTTGCAGTGTGCCTTGAAGTCTCGTGTAGGAGTACAGTGACAGAAAAGGTGAAACAAAGAAGAGGAAAACACGTGGGGGATCTGACATATACAGTCTTCTGCTATAATAATACATTATTTTCTTTCACCTGAGAATGTCAAAGCTTATTTTAAAAACCTAGTCAAATATATTAAAAGCTGAGAAAAGTAATTATTTTATTGGTAGGTTAACTGAAATGCCAGAGTTACTCAGAGTTATTTCTCATTAGAGCTGGAGATAGAAGTCAGGAATAGAACTAGTCTCTGACTATATAAAATGCTGCACAAGTTGCCAACAATGAAGATCTGCGAGTGGAATTTGGTTAATTGTGTCAGTCTGTAGGAACGCTTATTATTTTTGGTACTACAATAGCTCTGAAAATCCTGAGAGTTCTGCAACTGCCATCCCTTTGTGCAAGGTGCTGTCTGAACACAATGCAAAGTGGTGGTTCTGGCCCTGGAAGAATGCAAAATCTTTCAGGATATTCTTTGGCAAAGTATTTTTTTGGTAGAAGTTGGTATTTGTGCATTCCCCACCATGCATTCCTGCTCTCTTCCCCTTCACACTGTCACCGAGTTGTGAAGCATTGGCTTTTTTTTGTAACCCCATGTTAAATTGAATTGAGAAACTGATTTCAATTAGAAATAGTCCTCATGAAAACACTTATTTTTAACTCAGACTAAAACTATGATCTGGTTCCCAAGTGCACATGCATGAACAAGGGTACAAGAAAGAGGGTCCCACCAAGGAAGGAATGAACAAAGAAAGGATAAGAACAGGTTGCTAAAGTCTCACTTACTTAAAAGAGGGGTTTGGCAAACTGCCCTTAACTTAGCCTAACCACAGCAAGGTTGCAATTGTAACTGGTGTGAAAAAACAGCAGTATTTTTATCTAAATTTTGTTTAAGTTGACACAAGAAAGTGGAATATATAAATTAAAACCCAGCAGATCTGCCACCTCAGGTGATACAGTAAAAGATTTCAGAAATTGAGATCTTTGACTAAACCTCATTCTTCCCCTTTTGGGTTTGAAAACATCTTTCAAAAAAAGGAAATAACCTGTAAGAGTCTTGTTAAGTTTCTGCAGTCGTAGGACTGCAAAATAATTTTATCTGCCTTTACAAAAGTCAGGAGGGGGGGGCTGCAAAACAGACCATTTCCCTCCCACCACAGTCATGCATCTATTATCTGACTCACCACTTCTGGGATTCCTTCTGGCAGCACTGGTTTTATTGCACTGAAAGTTCGAGCATGTGAAAATATTCCCTACTTTCAGGTTACTTTGTTTACTGTTTTGTTCAGGTCAGCGTTCCTTCCTTTAGAGGTTTGGAACTCAACATTCAGAAAGTGGTGGATATTGCTGTTCTTAAGCCTTGTGAGAAGGACCAGCACAGTAGAAAAGAAGAGGGGGAGGGAGGGAAAGGAGAAATGAAAGGGGAGGAGAGTCCATATCTGAAGAGAGACTCCAGAGTGGCAAAATTTTACTGACATCCATTCAGTATCCAGCAGGGTCTCCTTCAAGGGTTTTTTACTGAGATCCAAAGGCTCTTGCAATTCACAGAGGCATTTACATGCAACGTTGCCCTCTGGGAGCTAAGGTATAACTGTACTCCTGGATAATAATAACAAAGAATACTACCAGACTCCTATTGAAATGTCAACCAGGCACTACTGTTGTAGAAAGTAACAAAGAGATGCTAATATAATTAATTATGAAGCCTCAGTACCCTCATTAACACATCTTTAGTGCCTAGATCTTTGAAAATCAGCTGTACAAAGTGACTGTCAGAGTTAATTCCTTATAAATTGCCTCCTGTCACATCCCTGAACTGCAGCAAGTTCTCTCAGGCCTCGTTGATGTTAAGAAATCTAGGGTAGCTTTTTTTTTTAAAATACTGATGCAGTTCTACTGGTGTTATTAGAGATATAAGTTGTTGCATAAGTAGGAGTTTTTCAGGCTAAATAGAGCAAAATAAAAATGCCTTTAGCCAACACAACTTTCACAACTGGCAGCACACATAAGAAAAGTTTTCATCAATGAAATGCATTTCTAAGCACAAAAGAAAGTCAGAAATCAAAGGTATCACATAATTTGAATTGAAATGTTTCCACAGCTTTTTTTTTTTTTTAACATTAGAGGATCACAGCTGGTTTATAGCTCTCCCTCCTCTCCATGCCTTTACGACAGCATTACAGCTCCAGGCCTCATTCCAGGGCAGCCTCACTCCCCACCACTCCCCCTTACAAATATATATTTCAATAGACTTTGGCTACATGGAGTTCCAAAACCAGCATGTAATTGGTGCAATTGTCTTCTATGCTTTTAGCCCCATTTTGTCATGTTTCCACTTTTTTTTTTTTTTTTTACAAGTCAGACCAGCGTTGCATTGGGAACCCTACATAAACAGTAAAGAAAGAAGTCACACAAACTGGCTATGTTGGTGGTTTTTTCATTTCTGAGTATCAAAATACTTCCAGTCTTTCTCCTGGAAGATAAAAGTGCTGTCTTTCGGAGGTGATAAAAAGCAAGTGATCATTACAAATCACTTGGCATTTTCTGCAGCAATCCAAACACTCACGCTGACAGATTCAATTTGGCTGTACAAGATACTCTGTTTCCCTTAGTCTTCCATGTGCTTTTCAGAAGATGCTCATCTTTCTGCACTGCATAATTGTGTAAAGTTATCTCTGTGTGTGTTTGTATAACATGCTCCAGGGTCCTTTGGGGCCCTTGTTATACACGGGTCCACAGCAATGTTTCCACTTTTGCTACTTCAGAAGGGACTTTCACACCAAGTGTAAAATCACATTGCAGATGTAGCTAAACTGGTAATACAAACACTCTAAATGGGAGTGAAGGTTGTACCAATTAAAGAAGACCTTGAAAATCTGCCTTTCCACCAACATTAGCCAACATGATAGGAACATTATTTCATTCTCCATTCTTAAATTACATACTCATACCCCATTAAAGCTATGATGTATTTATTGGTCATTCTGCATCCATAGAAATAACATACAAGAAATGAAAAGTAGCACTAAATAAATATCTATATTCTTGCTTCATCTAAGTGCAGACCTGATGGTACTGAGTGTAATGTAACAGCTTGTTTCTGGATGTCCTTTTCTGAAGCACTGCTCCTGCAAAGGATAGCCAACCCTATTCAGATGAATAATACCTGCCCGCAGTGCTTTTTGAGGCAGCCAGCTGCTTTATACAAATCAATTAAAGTTCCAGCTCCTGTTTGAGGGACTGCAAATGCAGTATGAGTTGAAGTGATGCACAGAAGACATAACTAATTTTTAGCCATGAATAGATTCATTTCAGGGATCTTGGCATTTTCTTCTCTGTTATCAGCTCTGCAAAGGGTCAGCTTCTACTTTTATTTCTGAGATTAGCATGGTTTTCAAAGCAAAAAGAACAGAGCATTTGCAGGAACACTTGGGAGGGATGACAGAGAAAGGGAGGTTAGAAACTAAAGAAGATGCATAAGACCTTTATGAATGGCTCTGGAGAATTCACAGTGAGTCCATGCAAGGACCTGAACCCTTGTTAAGCTACGGGGCATTCTGGTTGGTTACACAGATGCTGTCTGATCAACACAGTTGTGGTGACCTTACTTTCAAGTTTAGTGACTCCGTGAATATTTTTTTCAAATCACAAATCTCTAACTGTCAAAATCACAGAATGTCAGGGTTTGGAAGGGACCTCAAGAGATCATCTAGTCCAATCCCCCTGCTGGAGCAGGAACACTCAGATCAGGTCACACAGGAAGGCAGGTTTTGAATGTCTCCAGAGAAGGAGACTCCGTGAGGTCTTTCTCAAGGCAGAACACTCAGTTCTTGGTAGAACTGTGCATGTTGTTTCTTCATCCTTATTTGTGTCTGTTTAGAGGGGAGGGCATGGGGAGAAGGTGGAAANTTTTGAACGTCTCCAGAGAAGGAGACTCCGTGAGGTCTTTCTCAAGGCAGAACACTCAGTTCTTGATAGAACTATGCATGTTGTTTCTTCATCCTTATTTGTGTCTGTTTAGAGGGGAGGGCATGGGGAGAAGGTGGAAAAGGGGAAGGCTCAGTTATGTCTCACTATTTTTGACTGCTGTTTCATCTCTCTGGAGCAGCAGGCAGCTACTGCACCCACTAGTGGGTGAATTTTTGAGATTGAGCTCAGATCACTCATTTTGCTCCAGGTCATGGAAATCATGCCCCTGGTGCACATGCTTATTAGATCTCATTCTTTCTTTCCTGATAGTTTCCCCACCAGTGTTTCTTCTCACGCTGCCATCTCTTTACCTCAGTCTTGTTTTCTGATGCTGATTTACTCTGTGAAAGCGAAAACTTAATACTTTGTCCCATTAAGTTCAAAAAAGAAAGCACAGATCAGCACTGTGATAACAGTCACTTAAGAAAGACTGAGTAGCCTTGGGCTACTAGCAACCATTCCCTAATTATCCTTGATTTTACCTTATTTCTAACATAGCATTACTACATCAAACCAAAAATATCTATGTATCTGATATAGAAAGAAAAAGCAAGGTGTGATATATTGCAATACTGCTGATAAATCAGAACCTCAGCAATTGGAAAAAAAAAAAAAGAAACCACAACTTTTTTAGAAGAGTCTGGAGCTGCTTGCTTCTTTCTCATCCTCAGGGAAGAATAAAAGTGCAGACATGCACCATGTTAGAGGGAACTTTACTATATTAGCAGTAACATTGCATATTACTTGCTGAAAAACTTGCTGGTGATATATTTCCATAATTAAATTCCAGTTTTCTTATCTCACTTTGCCATCTCATAAAACAAACTTTTCTCCATAAATTCCCTTGTGATAAATTATTAAATATTTTTAATGTAGTTTGCACTTAGCTTTTTTATAGAATTCACACTTGCAATATTTACTCTATTCCAAACAGTAATATTCCTTGGCAATTCTAATCATTCCAGTTAAAGATAATTTAGTGATGACTTAAGATAATCTATTTATGGGGTTGGGACTAGATGATCTTTAAGGTCCCTTCCAACCCAAACTATTTTATATATTTTGTAGATAATAAATATTAAGGACCTCTCAAAAGAAAAGTGCTACAGGGTTCAAATATTTAATATCAGTTATCCAACATAAATTGAGATTAAAAATACCCCACTACTTCCTGCATTTATCTATTTGCAGTAGGAAAAACTCAAGCAACAGTGCTTGCTTCATGCATTCTTAATAAGGTTGCTGAATTTGAAAAGGAAATAATTTTATTTCCCTTATTAATGAACAGATTATTGCATCACTGTTTTGCATCTTCAAGAGGGACAATCTGCTGATCTCTTAAAAACTAAGCATTTCTCAGTAAGTGCTGTACTAGGATTTCACCAATAACAGCAGCAGAGCACTGTTTTATGATATAGCAGTCAAGTTCTCAACTGAATGCACTGAGGCAGAACACCAAATATTTCCTCCAGAGAAAGGACTGGAATCCTGCTGGGACAAAACCAGTACATTGTTTCCAGTAACTTTATGTTTTTTAAAAGCTGCTTGGTGCATTTTTAAAACAAGGTGGAAACAAAGCTGGATGAAAAATTAAGCTGCTTCAAACCCACAGCTAAGGAAACCTCACTGTAAATCTAAAGAAGAGTTATGAAGATCGTTTTTGAGATGTTTCACTAATGTTAAAATTGGAAGGACTAGTATACTTTGTCATTAAGTGTTGTAATTCATATCCTAACATCTGACCTAATTAAAAAAAAAAACTTCGCCACTAAAAAGGACAGAGAAAAGTGCTCTTCTCAGGCAAGCCAGTGATCCATTCAGTTTAGTATTTGCTGCCAGTGGCCAAAAGAGAGGTGCCAGTGACCTATTTATCTTATCTCCAAGAGAAGTGGACTGTGGAAGTGGTTGCAGTCTCACACCCTGTCACTAAAAAGTCAGTGTCAGAGCTTCCACAGGTACCAGCCACCTCCCACTGCAGGAGATGCCGAACCTGGACTCTGGAATTCAGAAAAACTCCCGTTCTAATCGGAGAATAGAAGGCTCAGAGCAACAGCAGTTCCACCCAAGAACCATAGAATGCTTTGGGTTGGAAAGGAACTTAAAGATCATCTAGTTCCAACCTCCCTGCCAAGGCAGGGACACCTCCCACTACACCAGGTTGCTCAGTGCCTTAACTGTACTGTAAACTACCATGAAAATCCACACAAAGCAGGGGAAGAACCACAGCAGATGAAGTGCAGGGGTTGAATTCCAGGATCTTCACTAACATCAGAACTTTTCTTCCTTGCTTTTGAAGCATCGAACTTTATGCCCCAGTTTCACTGTCTGTAACATGGCTTTAACACTTTTTAATAACGAATTTTAGCGAATCTTATTTTACTACCATTTGTGAAAGTACCTTAAACCCCTCAGAAGAAGCGGGGCTCTGACACACGGATTCCCAGGAGCTAAAGCAGCAGGGGCCGAGCTTCATTTCTACCCACAGCCCCAGCTCCTTCCCAGCGACAGCAGGAATAACTCCGCTCAAGTTCAAGCATCTGTGCCTGCTCATGCCGGGGCTAAATTTAGCCCGTGCGTTCATCATTGAGCTGTTCCAGTGCAGTCACAATTAGAAAAACCCCCGTCAGTAACTGCTTCAAGCCGGGAGGACGGAATTAAAGCAGCGGGACCTTTACCGAGCTGTGGCCTAACGCCCGCTTCTCTTTAGGTTTTCCACGAGGGGCCACCCGGCTGCCACCGCCCAGCTCGGGGGAGCTTCAGCTGCGTTTCACCGCAGCGCAAACTGCCACAATTCCTTCGTTAACACCAGAAATGAAAACGGTCGCTGGGCTCCGCGCCCCCGAACGTTTTCTCGTCAAACCACCGTTTCCCTCACAATGCAGCGCCTCCCAGCGCCATCTTAACTCCTGGCACCCCCCGCGCCCTCCCGCCTCTGTCCCTAATGGCGCCCGTAGTGTCGCAGCGGGACCAGCCGGCGGGGAAAGAGAAATTCCTCACCGGACCGTTCCTCTCTGGGGCCAGCCCTACACCCTTCTCCCACACAGCACTACGCAAACGCGCCACACCATTCCCCAACATGGCACCCACCCGCCTCCGAGTACCACCCGCAAGGCGACGGCCTTGTCGCTCGGAGGTGACGTCATCCAGCGGCGCCACCTCTGTTTCCATGGGAACCGGTGAGACCCCTGCTCGCCGCCATGTTCGCGGACTGCACGGCGACCGGCGCTGAGGTGGAGTCTCTATGGAGGAGCGCCCGGAGTGCCCGCTGCGAGGCGGTGAGAGATCGGGAAGGAACCCGCAATGGCCCCTCTTATAGCTCCGGGGGTCGGCCTGAGCCTTCCCACCCTCCCCCGCCTGCTGAAGGGGCCTCCAGGTACCGGCACGTCCCCTCCGCGCCTGCGGGTCCGGACGGAGACCTTCCACCTCGGGAGACCGCATCCCTGCGGAGCCTCCATCTGTGCTCTGCGGGGTCTCACCCTTTGTACAAATCAGCAGAGAAACGCACGTAAAAGTGTCCTTTGAGACCAAAGTAGTTATTTGAGAGCTGCTAACACAACTCTTGTTGCTGCACTCGCTGTTGGACACCCCCTCCCCAGGGGTCTCTGCAGCTGGGCCCGGCTCGACCGGCTCTGGGGCTCGTCTGAGGCCGGGTGAAGGTGACAAATGGCCCCCCACCAGCATCCTGACACACCCTCCTTGTCACCAGGATCCAAAAACGTGCTTCAGTTTCTCTATGAAGTGCAAAAAAGGGGAAGATCCTTTGATTGCTTTGTGCATCGCTCTCTTTTTTTTTTTTTTTTTTTTTTTTTTCCTATTTGGGTTACAGGCTGCTTGTCTTCTTTTACCAGAAAAGCTGCCAGACTGGGAGAATTCCAACAGCAGAAGCTGCAGTGCAATCTCACACATGCCAAGATGCTGCTGTTCAGACAGACCAAAGTAAAGAGGCTGCCCAGGACTTTCAGCAAGACGTCCAAGTGGACCACAGCAGCCTTCTGGCATTCCTTCAGCGGGTGGAAGATGTTGTTATCAAAGAGCTAAATAAGAACTGGAACAGCCATGCCTTTGATGGCTTTGAAGTGAACTGGACAGATCAGAATGAAACAGTAAGTTGGCAGAATTCAGCTCCAAGCTGAGTCGTTGTAGCTGCTCTAACTCATTAGCTCTGTCTCTTACTGCTGTGGTGCTTCTTGCCAGTTTCTAATAATTAGAAATTACTGATTATTTCTCCCTTGCTTGTGGCCTGGCTTTACTTGGTAAAACTGTTCCTCTTGCTCGTGATAGTGTTGCAGCAGCTTTGTGAGAAGAAAATTGGTGTTGGCTTATCTTCAGCATCCAGTAGCCCCTTCTGAGCATCTCAGCCTGGTGGTTATCAAGGAGCAGCTGAAGTCAGTGATTTGGCAGTGCTTATTTAGATTGTATTTCTTCAGTGTGCTTGGGAGTGGGAGCAGTTTGTTTCAGTCAGTATCTGTTGGCACAGTTGTTTCCAAACCATTGCTCGTGGCACTTGGTGAGTGCTAGACTGGGGGCTGCTGTAAATCCTTCATTTTTTTTCTTCCAAGCTGTGGAGAGCTGTGGAAAGCTTCCAGGGCTGTGGGGCCCCCGGAGTGTGTGATCTTTCAGAGGTTATTAGGAGGTGGCACTTGGTTTGTTAGGGTCATGTGAGTCTTTTCTTTTTCCCAGTGGGAGTTTAACAACTTTATAACAGATCTCTGTGTGCTGCTTGGAGAGAGGAGAAGCCAATGCTGGAACTGTGGCATCACACACAGATCTCATGTCTCTGCATTTGGAGATTATTGCTTCAGTGCCTGAATTTGCTCTCTCCCAGGTGCTGTGTTTGCACGCACTGTCATACCCAGAGGCTCAGGATCAAAACCTACAGGTTACCAGTGTCTCCTGGAATGCAACTGGGTCTGTTGTTGGGTGTTCCTATGGCCGGTGAGTGTCTGGAGGGGTTGAAAGCACAGTGGAGGGTGTTGTGACATCTCTGGGTTTTACATAATTTGCTTTTTCTGTAGTAATAAACTAGATGTTTATAGGCACCCTCTGCAAGTTAAATAATCCATATCCAAAGAAAGAAAATTTTAGGATAATCTTAAATTATGGCTTTTATTTCCCCTACCCTAAAATGGATACATAGACTCCTTCTGATTTGTTTCTAGAGATATTTGGAGAGAAAATGCAAAGAGCAGATGCACTTGCAAATATGTGTGGGTGAGGTTTGGAAGTAGGAGCTTATCTTTACTGGAGATCCCGTTGTTTTTATGTGGTCTCTTAGCACCTTGGGTGAACCTGCCTCCCCTTCACACATGCACCTGATGCCATCCATGGGTTTGCACTAACAAACTCTTAAGAAAATTTCTAAATTGAGATTTGGACAAAACTTTTATCTAATGCAGTGAATATCTCTCCTCTCTGTGCCCTGCTGCTGCCCTTATTCCTTCAACTGCCATTTCTGTGTATCAGGAGCTCCAGTAAAAAGGAGATCCAAGAGTTTAAAGCACAGAGAAAAGCAAAACAGGGCAAACCTGTCTCCCTTTTGCTCTCCCTGTCTGCAGCTGGTTTCAGATTAGTGTGTGGTTTCTGTGGCTGTGGTTATCCTCAGTAGAATTCCCTTTTGTGAACTTCCACAATCCGTGTAGATGTTTAGAGTCTGTATCCTCTAATGAGGAGTTTCACAGATCCTGTTGTTTGTGTGGGTTGTAGAGACTGATCTCAGATTTACTTGCAGCCACTTTGTTCTGCAAAGACCCCGCCACTCACTGTGCAGATATTGGCCTGCAGAGAAGTTCCATCACCCCATCAGCTCAGTTTTCCTTGAAGCCACAAAGGAGAACATTTAAATGATGAGGGGAGCACAGCAGAGCTCTGCTGGACTGGGATTGTCTGAGGAACAGACAAGGCAAGATGTATCTTTCTCCTCTTCAGGCTGGATGATGGAGACTGGAGCACAGAGAAATCCTACGTCTGTACCTGGAACCTGGACAGAAGGGGGTTAAATCCACAGCGCCCTGACCTGGTGGTGGATGTCCCCAGTTGTGTGATGTGCCTGGCTTTCCACCCCTCCCAGCCTTCCCTCATAGCTGGTAGGTTGCTCTTATCTTGGATCCTATCTGAAATCCCCTCCTTTCCTTCAGCTGGGATATCCCTTAGGTGTTTTCTGGTGTCTTTGTCCTTGCAGGTGGGCTGTTCAGTGGGGAGCTGGTGGTGTGGGACACCAGCAGAACAGAGGACCCCGTGCTGTGGAGGACAGGGATGACCGATGACACTCACACTGATCCAGTGTACCAGGTAATGGAGAACATCTCCAGGGGATGTGGCTCAGGGAGGTGGGAGTTGCCATTGCTCTGTTTCATCCCTTCCCTTCTCATTTACCTCATTTTACCCACAGCTCTCAGACATGTCAGCAATTAATGTTCTCTTTTGATTGCTTTTCCCCAAATCTGTAAAAAATAACTTCTTGCTGTTGAAGATAACTGAAGAGTAGTCCCATTCCATGCTGTAACCATTCACTGATGCAGATGTAGCCAGCAGTACCTGCAGGGATTTAAAAATGCAGGCAGCAGCAGCAGCAAAGCATCACTGATCCTTAGTTGGCAGCTTAAGGCTACAGGAAGGGGCACAACCTGTAGTACAGGCTGGTGCCCTGCTGCTCTGTGTCCCTCTGGGCTCCTCTGGCTCTGGGCACTGTCTGTATTTTCTCAGCTGAACATCAGGAAAATGCTGTTGTTGTAGCTGGGTGAAAGTGTTAGAAATACCCTGAGGCAAAGGTGCTGGTGGGTGAACCACAGAAGCTGCACTAGAGAGTTCAGCCCTAAACTCTCTCCTGGCAGAAACTGTTTTGGGGAACCACCATCACTGCGTGTGTGAGGGCGCTGCAGCTTTTGGCTGCTGTGATGGTCCCCTCAGTCACAGCCTTGTGGTATTTGGCACAGGTTCACTGGTTGCCCGATGCCAAACACAGAAGCCACGACCGGCTGCTGAGTGCCTCAACGGATGGGAAGATCCTGGTGTGGAGGCAGGAGCGAGGTGGGAGGCTGGTCCTGGCTGAAGGATTCACCCTGCTGGCTCAGCAGGTCCCTCGCAGTGCCCAGCTGAAGAAGGTGAGCTGAGGGGTTAAAAAAGGATTTGCCAAAAACACTCTTAACTCTGTGGTCCATGTGGCGGAGCTCAGCCTTCAGGCATGAAGGGCCAGAGAAGCCCTAGTTGAAGACAGGCATTGATTCCTGAAATCACTCCTTGCAATGCTGGTAACAGCAAAGGGTTTGCTGTGCACCAACAAGCTGCTGAGATGGAGAAGAGAACCTGCTTCTAATAGACCAAATTCACATGAGGATGGTGTGGAGGTTGAAGGCTGAGCAGTGCTACAGCCATGGAAGCTGGAGAACCAGCTTGTTGGATCACCGTCAGGCTGATTCCTGCTGCTCCAACAATGTGTTTCTCTGGTGTCTCAGCTCTTCCACCAACTTTGTCTCTTCTTTTTCCCTCCCAGCTCACCTGGGGAGAGGCAGCCGTGGGTGTGACCTCGCTCTCCTTTTCACACTTTGATCCCCACGTGTTCGTGGTGGGAGTGGAAGGTGGCTACTCCCTCAAGTGCTCCCTGGCAGCAGAGACACCGGCTCTGTGTGGGCCGGCTGGTTCTGTTCCCCGCAGGGCACCCGCAGAGCTCACCTTCGCCCCGCACGCCGGGCCCATCTACTCTGTCAGCTGCTCACCCTTCCACAGGCAAGTGCTGTCACTTGTCACTCACACACTCACTGCCTGCCTCTAATCAGTTCTCTAATCAGCCCGGACCCACAACCCACGACTGATACTCGGTGAACATCAGCCTCGTTAACCCTAATTGGGGGTGGTAACAAGGCCGTGTCTCTGCAGACACATCCCATTGCTGCTTTAGGGAGCACACTCAGACCTTTGCACAGCAGCACTATTGTTCAAGGTCATGCTTTGTGACTGATTTTTGTTGTTGTTGTTCTGTATCCTAGCAGTAAAGCCAAAAAAAAAAGCTTTTTCTTCCTCCTTTCCTCCACCAGGAACCTCTTTCTGAGCTGTGGGACTGACGGCCAGGTTCATTTGCACTCCCTGCTGCAGACACAGCCCCTCCTTTCTCTTCAGTTATCCAAGAAATATCTCTTCTCTGTCTGCTGGTCTCCAGTTCGACCACTGGTTTTCGCAGCTGCCTCTGGGGAAGGCAAGTAGCAGCAGGCTCCTGTTCTTAGACATAAAATTAAGATTGTGCCAGGTATTAATTAGTACAAGTCACTTATATTCATTAGCACTTCCCACAAGCAGAGCAGTTGGGAGTGTGTAATTAGCACAGCAGAGTAATTTCTAACTGGCAAAGTGCCTTCAGTTATTTTCCATCTTTGATGATACCTTTATTTCTGCTGCCACAGCCACACAGGGAGATGCAACACGGCAAGGCCCCTGTGGCTCAAAGTTTTTCATTGTTTTTGGCAGTTACTTCCTGAGCTAATGGTTCAAAACAAGAACATTTTTCCTTAGAAAGCTGGCCAAACACTTTTGAGTTAAGGAGTGGAGAGTTCAAAGAACTGAGTGAGCTGGTTTCAACTCTCCCACAGCGGCTGCCTTATCTCAGCCTAGACAGCAGCAGAGGGAGAGGGTAACAGGTTAAAAAGGGTAACAGGTTAAAAAGAGAAACTTCCAGACTAAGCCAGTACTGATCTGTTAAAGACCAAGTCCCTTGTCATAAAGCTGCAACGAGTGTTTCTCTTTCCCAGGGGATGTGCACCTGTTTGACTTTGAGAAGAGCTCGCAGAAGCCAGCCCTCTCCATAAAGCAGGCAGCAGGGGAACACCCCGTGAATTGCCTGGAATTTAACACCAAACAAACGCAGCTCCTGGCAGCAGGGGATGCTGCTGGCGCTGTCAGGGTCTGGCAGCTGAGTTCTGACTTCACTGAGCAGAGACCCAGGGAAGTGAATCAGCTGGAACAGCTGGTGAGCGAGATCACGGACTGAGGCAGCACCACAGCCAGTGGTGTGAAGCTCATTACTACCTGCAGTGACCCCGGGAAAGGTCCTACACTCACCTCTTCCACCGTGCTGGGGTGTAGAGCATCCAGCTGGAGTTTCATCCAGATGAACACTTGCATTTAGCCATTAAAGCCAAGCTGATGTGGTTTGACCAGTAACTTTTATTGAAGCACACTGCAATAGGTTTGTTTTCCCTAAGAGTCTGAAGCTAAGCACTTAAAGGTTACATCATAAAGTAACATTGATTATTGTAGAGCACAAAGAGAGAGAGAGAAAGAGACACATGCAGAGCTACAGTCAGCAAACGTGAGCCTGTTCTTTGCACCTTTTGGTACTAGTGTTTGGGATCAATTCACAAAGAGTGAACGTGTGAATTCTATGTAGTCGTAGGCAGAAGGAAGTTCTCTGCCCTTGCCGTCCATGTAGGGCTTCATGTGAGAGATGCAATAATCGGCTTGTTCCCGGGTCAGGTTCTGGAAGAGAGGAGATGAGGAGGTGGGTGCTGGGAGGCTGTGGGTGCTGGGAGGCTGTGGGTGCTGCATTCTCGTCCCCAGGGGCACAGCTTGGGGGCTGAAGCCAGAGCAGCAGGACTGGGCCTGGCTGGGAAATGCTCTGACTTTCCACGCTATTTGGTTAAAGGTTGGAAGCTTTGACCCGAGTCTTCCCACCACAGAAAAGACAAAACAGGTCACTGGTAGGAGGAAGCTGAGAAACCTCTTTATTTCTCTGCCAGCTGGTGGGATTTAGACAGGAAAAACTTGCTGCCTTGGCAGGGAGCTAAGCAATGGTTTAACCCTCTTTGAATGGCTGGCTGGAGAAACATCTCCCTCTAGTCTGCTGCGTGATTAAAGGAAAGTTTCTGAGGACAAAGTGAAGGCACCTCCCTCCCTTTGAGGAGCTCATTTTACTCAGCTTTAGGCATTAAAGCTTTCCCCTTCCCCTGTAGGGCCAACAGAGCAGCCAGGAGGCTGTTACCATAATTTCTGTTTGCTGCAGAGGATCCCTCTCCTCTGCAGGTTCTGAATTTCCCAACTGCAGTGACACAAACAGCTCAGTGCTAGTTCTTCTTAACAGCCTAGAAATAACCAGCCCTGGTGGGACACAACCAGTACTCACTTGGTAGAGCTCCTCCTTGGTCACGTAGGGTTTCCCCTCGGAGCTGAGGGCACGGAAAGCGCTCTCAATCTCTTCGCTGGATTTCACGTTCTCAGTTTCCCTGCTGATCATGAAGGCCATGTACTCCTGCAGCGAGACGTGGCCATCCCTGCAGGTGGAACACAGCACGTGAACACTGCTGTCCATCCACAGACAACCCAAGCACAGCCTTTTCACCCCTGAACTGCTCTGGGAGGAACAAAAGTGTCAGTGCAGAAGGCTCTCAAAACCAGCTCATTCTCTGAAGGGCGTTATTTCTTCATGAATGTGTCTCTCATTCCTTTCAGTGCAGTGGTTTTATTTTTAGGATTAGGAATAATGGATGTAAATTGGAAGGCTGGATATAAGAAAGGAGTTCTTTATGGTGAGGATAGTGAAACACTGGGACAAGTTATCCAGAGAGGTTGTGGATGCCCCCTCTCTTGAGGCCAGGCTGAACAAGGCACTGAGCAGTCTGATCTAGTGGGAGGTGTCCCTGTCTATGGCAGGGGGGTTGGAACTTGATGATCTTTAAAGGTCCCTTCCAACCCGAACTATTCTATGATTCTGTAAAGACTCTGTTACACAAATTGTTGTGGAAACAACCCCAGCCTCTCCACAGTAGAAGGAAGCAGCATGTGAGAAAGCTTCCAGCCATCTCCCCAAAGAATACCCACATGATACTTTGAAATATAAAAATAAAAGGTCCAACCACTTGCCTGTTGGGATCTACGGTGTCAAGAATAGACTCAAACTCTGGGTCTGGTTCTCCTTCCTCAACCATTGGCAGGTCGTAGCCGAGAGAGCGCAGGCAGGACTTGAACTCCTGGTGATTGAGGCGTCCGGATTTGTCCTTGTCAAAGTGCCTAAAAATGTAAAAAACAAGCCCCAGTATTTTTAGGTGTCAGTTGCTGAGTATGTGGGAAGCTACACAGTGGGCTAAAAATGAGAAGAAATAACCAGCCCACTCACTGCTCCGGACAAAGGAACTTGGCTCAACAAACTGGTCCCATCTAATGTTGATAAAATGCAAGGGGAAGTTCTTTACTTTGGTTGAAAATTATTGAAAAAATGGTTCTATTCCCAGTTGGAATTCATTGGTGCTCCCATTTCCTACACCAGTGTCCCCAGGAAGGCTCAGGCATGGCTGTGTCCCTCTGTGCTTCTGGTGCCTGGCAGAGATGCTCAGCACAGCACTGGGCAGACAGCAAAGGAGCTACCAACATCTCTTGGAAATCCTACCAACAGGAGCCAGCACCTGGCAGACAGGTCTCAGGAGTATTCCTGAGGCACATGTTCCCCTCCACTCACTTGAACATCATGCTGAACTCCTTCAGGGCCTCCTCGGTGACTCCTGTGGTGTTTCTGCAAAAGGAAGAAGCAAAACTCATGAACAGTTCCTGATCTGCTGGACTCCAACACCTGCCCTAAGCCAGTGTCTGCAGCAGCAAAGTGAGCAGAAACGAGCAAAGGATCCATTACACCCACATGGATCAAAAGAATCAAATCAATTGCTCTAAGATCTTGCTAGTTTCCAAAATGGCCAATTTCATCCTGCACAAGAGGTGGTGGGGAATTACAGCTTCACTGCACCCACTGGCCAGGGCAAAGGAGAGACTTCACAGCAGATGGAGATGTCTCCCCCCATCTTTTATCCCCTTTACACTGCAGGAGGGTCAGGGGGAGGGGCAATACCGAGCTTGGATCTGCTGCTCCAGGTTGTGCTGCATCCTCATCCCTAGTTGGTCCAGCTGGTCCCACTGCTGTGCCAGCCCCACCGTGCTGTGTTCTGTGTATTTGTTGTCCAAGATAAGGGCTTCCTCCATGGCTGCCCCAAGGTCTTCAATCTTCTTCAGCTGGCTCCTCATAGCTCGGATCTCCTGGTGCTTGCGCTGTTAGAAGAAATCAAGGATTGAAAAAAAAAAACTTTAGAAAAAGTTAGAATACAGGGTGGCAGTGGAGGAAAGGTTTGAGTCTTCTGCTGGAATTTGGAAAACAGCATTCAATGTTTCTCTTCATGCTGAAAATCAACAGGCCTTGCAAAACAGTTCTTGAGACAAAAAGAAAAAACCCATCTAAAATGTTCTAAAAATATATTCTTTCTGCCCTACACAGCCCATTGAGAAAAAAAGAACAAAAAGGAAAACTTCACCAGATTGTATTCCTACAGCTTGTGATATAAGTAGACATCAGCTATGTAAATTGGTAATCCCAAAGGTCTCTCCTGTATGCAAAATGAGTAAAATCAATTAAGATTTTACCATGTAATTACAAGCATTTCCATTCCCACCCTGTGTTCCTGATTCATCCGCTGGGAAAGGTGTTTTAGGAGGAGCTGAGCATCACTTACTTTAGTAGCTTCCAGCTGTGATTCCAGTGTTCCCGATTCCTCCACCATGCAGGACCTGAACAAAGAATCACAGTGAGAGTCTGCACTCACCCCATAAAAGGTGGCAGGTGGGGCTTGAAATTAACAGTCCTTCCTTGAAATTAAAAATCCTTACAGCAGTGTTACTCTCCTGTAGATATTTACACACTGGATTTTGTGGGTTTTTTAATTCTGAATCATCCTGTTTCAGACTGACACTTGTATGTCTTAGTTGAGTCTCATAGAATGAATCATAGAAAGGTTTGGGTTGGAAGAGGACCTTAAAGATCATCTAGTTCCAACCCCCCTGCCATGGGCAGGGACACCTCTCACTAGACCAGGTTGCTCAATGCCTCATCCAGCCTGGCCTTAAACACCTCCAGGGATTGAGGGGGCATCCACAACCTCTCTGGGCAACCTGTTCCAGTGTCTCACCACACTCACAGGAAAAGAACTTCTTTATATCCAGTCTATTCCTTTATGTAGTTAATTTCTAGCCCCATTAGAAAGGCAGCGTTGGTCAGCAGCCACACTTCATGCCAGATCCAAAGCACCCACTTTACTGGACCTCATGAAATTAGAGACACGGTGCAGTCCCACCCCACTGTGCCCAGCACACACACACACAACTACAGGTGATTCACTGGAGATGGGCTCTGTTTGCCAGGAAGGGATGGTGTGTTACAGGGGGAGGAGAAAATGTGGGGAAAAAGATCTTAAAAACTATCATTTTGGTTTAATATGGCATCATCTCTGCAGAAAACTATAGATTCTCCTATTCAGCTGTGGCTGGTGGATGCTGAGCCCAGGGAAACTGAGGCACAGCCATTCTTCTCAGCCTGATTGTCACACCAAGCTTGGAGACACACTGCAGACCCCACACCACCACTGGGGTGATGTTCTCCCATATGGACTAGCTGTGGGAAGTTTCTGGATGTTGCTTTTTTCCTTGAAGATCCTTCAGCAGCTGTGTTTAAGGACCTTTCTCCTTCCAACACATGGGCAGCACGTCTGAAGCTGTGCAGGTGGGCTGTCATCACTCTGTGGTGTCCCTAAAACTTAAGTTATTGCTATTTAAACCCTTAACACTGAGATTCTATCCCAACTGACATCTATCCTACAAGCTTTTGAGCTGAAGAAGGGGATTTCAAGTGCTGAAAAGGGGTTTTCAAGTGCTGAATCACTCTGTAGCAATGAAAACACACCAAACACCGGGCTGTTTCTCCCCACGGGGTTAAAGCTCAGGTTCACAATATCTGAAGAGATGAAGTGCACACCCAGGACCCCACAGAGGGAGCTGGGAACCAGGAAAAAGTCAAGAAGAAAACAAACCTCCAAGCATTTCTAAGCTGTGAAAGTTAGTTGTAAGGAAAAGCGAGCCTTGGAATTAAAAGAGTGCGTTTGAAAAACCCGAGTGAGGTAAGAAAATAAAAGAGGAAATAAACCTTCCAGATAGATCATCCCCAACTTCATACTGATAGACACGAATGACACGGCGATAGGCTATGCTAGTCAAAGAAAAGAAACCAAGTAAATTCCAAAAGGGAGGAAAAATAAAAAAAAGAACAGAGGAAAAAGAACACACCCAAACATGGCCACGGCAGCAGAGCCACACTCCAAGCCAGCAGCACCTTGCAGCAAATGCAAGCACTGAATCAAAGGAAATTATTCAAATGCTGGTTGCACGCACACAATAATCATCTGTTCTTATTTTCATGTAAGTTACAAAAAAGAAAGTCTCACTAAGAGACAGACTGAAGTCTTGGGGTTAACTCATTGCAAAGATTCTTCTTCTTCCTTAACTCAAAATTCTGCTTCCTCCCTCATGGAAACCCCCCCCCCCCAAAAATCTATTGAGCCCATGGTAATGATCAGTCTTGGGGTTAACTCATTGCAAAGATTCTTCTTCCTAAACTCCAAATTCTGCTTCCCCCCCTCCCTCATGGAAAACCCCCACCCCAAAATCTATTGAGCCCATGGTAATGATCAGTTAAGACAAAGAAGATCTTCATTGTCCTTAATTAGAGCTGGAAGGATCTGCTTTGTTCTCCCAGCCTCTTGATGACACCTCCAAACCCCAAGGTTTCCCTCCTCCACTTGCTGCTCCCCTCAAATCCCAAGGCAGGGAGAGTTCCAGTGGACTCTCCCATGGGGAAACTGGGTTGTGCTGGGCCCCAGTATGACCAGGATCTGGACCAGAGATGCACTGGGATGTTCCTATTGGATTTTTGGGGAGGGTGGACACATCCCCACTGTCCTCCAGGAGGTGACTTTGATCCAGGGTAGTTGTTGGCTCTTCTCCACTGCCTTGGGAACAATGAGCAACTCCCCCAATGTGGGATGGTGGGAACAGCTTCACTGTGCCAGGGGGACTGCCTGGGGTGCTGAGACCTTAAACTTCAGCCTGAAATGGCCAAAAGGAAACTGGGGCCAAACACTGGACACACTCAAGCAGCTCCAGCAGGCTAGTGTAGGCACAGCACCTCTTGTGGTGAAGCCTCCTCTCCAAGGAAGGCCAAATACTGCCAATGCCTGAGCTAAATCTGTTGGTTTAATCTATTCAAGCAGAATTAAGGACAAACTCTTCCCTGGCTATCAGCAGCCCTCTGGAATTTGTTCAACAAAAGAGCCTGGCATGGCCATCTCCAACCCTCACCCTACAGCTTTCACTAAATGGCTCCTTTCTGTTTGCACCAGCACTAATCATCTACTACGAAGCAGTGAATTCTACATCAGTGCCATGAAAATCTGCTCAGCTCCTTTAAACTGGGCAACAAAAACAGGGCAAATCATTTTTATCTGGCAGAAAGAGCAGAACACAAGACACTGTGATCACTACACAGCAAATAAGAAGCACAGTTATCAGCAAAGATTCCACCCTTTTATTATGAAAAGCCTTTTTTTTTTTTCTCCTCTCTTTTTGAAAAAGGCTGAATCTCCTCTCCAGCTCTCGAGGTGGGGCTGACACAGCCCCTGCCCAAACACTGTTTGTCAGCATTTTACACTGTGCCCTATTACAAAGCTTCCTTTGTGCTGCTGATGTTTAATAGTGGAGAAATTTAACTGGACAGACACACTCAGAGAGCTTGGCAGTGCAGAGACACTTAAACATCTTATTATTTCCTCACC
>VZTY01009618.1:28970-57062 GCA_013400935.1 Turnix velox | reverse complement strand
ATATATATAAATACACATATATAAGTAAAATACATAAAGAATACGTGTATATATGTACACACACATGTATATATATTTTTAAAATGTAAGTTTCATATCCAGAAAGAATACATATCTATATTAAGAATATGTGTGTGTGCATATATATATATGTAATAATAATATGTGGCCACTCCCTTTGAAGCAACGTAAAGAACAGTTTGTGTGGCGATTTCATTGGTAATAGGGTTTTTAGTGGATTGTGGGAATTGCTTTGTGAAATTTTATTCTTATTTCTGATATTTGGTGGCTAATGGAGCAATATTCCTTTATCTCTTTCACTTGGGACACTCCTTGTTACTTCTTAAAGAGGGCATGTAGTGAAAATTCATTTAACAGAAATCTAACTGGAAAAGTTAGGGGCTTGAATAGGAGGAAACACCCAAATATTCCAGGTATCCTAGGTTATCTGTGCTAGGCTTGGAAAGAATAATGATGTGCAAGGCTTATTGCTAACTGAAGCACAAAAGATTTCCTCTGGGCTTGCCACAGACAATCCTCAGGCACGTTAGAGGAGTCAGCTAGAGTTAGTTCAAAGTGAATTGCTCCATCTTAATCATGGTGACTTTCCCCTCTCAGTCTAATATGCTGTAATGGCATATTGTCAGTATTTTTATTTATTTATTTATTCCTTTTATACAACCAGTTTGGCCACTTTGTTTTTAAAGCATGTTTTTAAAGTTTCTGCAAGATTTGCAAGAGCAATGTGCTCTTGTGGCCAAGAAAGTCAATGGCATCCTGGGGTATATTACAAGGGGTGAGGTCAGTAGGTGGAGAGATGTTCTCTTCCTCCTCTGTTCTGTCCTGGTGAGACCACATCTGGAATATTATGTTCAGTTCTGATCTCCTCAGTTCAGGAAGGACAGGAAACTGCTGGAGAGAGTCCAGCACAGAGGCAAACAGATGATGAAGGGACTGGAGCATCTCCCTTCTGAAGAAAGGCTGAGCTGGGTCTCTTTAGCTTGGAGAAGACGGGTGACCTCATTTATGTCTGTAAATATGGGAAGGATGAGTGGTAGGAGCATGGAGCCAGGTTCTTCTCAGTGACCTCCAATGCCAGGACAAGGGGCAATGGGTGCAAGCTGGAACACAGGAGTTTCCACAGAAATAGGAGAAAAAACTTTTGTCAGGGTGAGGGTGAGAGAAGAGTGGCACAGGCAGCCCAAAGAAGGTGTGGGGTTTCCTTTTCTGGAGACATTCAAACCCCACCGGGATGCCTTCCTGTGTGGCCTGATCTGGGTGTTCCTGCTGTGGCAGGGGGATGGGACTAGATGAACTTTTGAGGTCTCTTCCAATCCCTGACATTCAGTGATTCTGTGATTTTGAGATTCAAACAACTTTTCAAAGAGACACTGTGTCGTGCTTTATAAGCCTGTAAGTTTGTGTGGCTGGGATTTCATCACCTTGAGGCAGTTCTTAGTTAAAATATGTGGAGTTTTTACAACTGAATGGGTCCTTAGTATGATATATAACCAATTACAGAGCTGTAATGAGCCCAGATTTCAAAAACCACCTGCAAAATTTTGCACTAAGGATTACTAAAGACTAACATTACCCTCTCTTCATTGATTTGCAAATAGGAAACAGGTATGTAACCACAGCATTTGCAAATATTGCTGTCATTACATTAAAAAAATTTGGAAATTTGATTACTTCAGTGCTTTAACCAATTAAGTTTGATACCTTAGAGGATTTTATGCACTTTCTAAAGTTAGTGCCAATTTCATATAGGCTTAGATCACTTCCTAAACCATTAACTTATTTAAGATACCAAAGAATAATTTATGAAAAAAAAAAAAATTGAATCTCATCTTCTGTCAAATCCTTTTGTTTTCTCCAGCACAACTGAGAAAGGTTGTTGCTGAGGCAGTTCTTTTTCCTTCTACCTGATTAATTTGTTTTGAACTAGATGATCTTTCAGATCCCTTCCAACCCAAAGCATTCTATGATTCTATGAATACTCAGGTATCTTTCAGAAAAAATGTAACTTGTTTACAGTCCTTTTCAAGACTTTTAAGAAACCTCTTGTAGACATAAAATCATAGCATCATAGAATGTGTTGAGTTAGAAGGGACCTTCCAAGGCGATCTAGTCCAGCTCCCTGCAGTGAGCAGGAACATCCTGCACTAGATGAGGATGCTCAGAGCCTCAGCATGCCTGGCCTTCAATGTCTCCAGGTATTGATGAGGCCTCCACCACCTCTCTGGGCAGCCGACGGCAGTGTCTCCCCATCCTCATGGCCAAGAACTTCTTCCTCATGTCTCATCTAATGCTGTCTTTCTCTATTTTCAAACCATTGCCCCTCACCCTTTGGCTCCATGCCCTGGTAAAAAGCCTCTCCCCGCGTTTTCCTGTAGCTCCTTCAGGCACTGGAGGCGGCTTTAAAATATCAGGGCTAAACACTAAACTTCTCCTATTCATGGATTTGTCTCTTTTATAAAAGTGACTTTTATAAAAAGCAAAGGAATAGACTTCATAGTCACACAGTAACTTATGTATTCCTTTTTTTATATCCTTGATCCAGGTTATAAAACTAATGATGATGATGATGATCTTTCCCCTTTGCCCTTCCTGTATTTATGTCTCTGATCCAATATCCACAGGGATCACAGAGATGTATTTTATCTTCATTTCTGCCCTCTTGCTATTGTTTTAGCCCAAAGGGGAAATCAAATGAGATACAGAAGATGCTAAACTTGCACAACTCTCAGGTCATTAGTATCTAATTAGAAACAGCTTATGGATCTCAATGATCCTTTAGGTGAATGAGAGAGAGGGATCAGAGAACATTTAACATTTTCACTCCCTTACTCTTTCCAGGCAGTGGCTGAATCTGTGATAAAGTCTTTGTCTTACTTTTCATCTTTGCTTTACTTACAATGTGAATACATATTTTGCAGGGATGGAGCAGGTGAAGGGCCAGAACATCCTGAGCTGCTCATGGAATTAATCTAAACAATAGGTCCTCCTCTATGTCTTTGTTTATATTATTTAAATATTAAGATACATTTAGATAAAACACCATAGTCTATCTGAAATAGAGCTTGTATCATGTAAAAGGTTGTATGTGAAGCAAAGTTGTTGTACTATGGCAAAGTTGGATACAAACTAGTCACAGACACACTTTTAACATTAAGTTATTAGTGATTATTTATCCCCAGGATTCTGAAGTGTAAGAAGTTTGGAAGTTTTGGGATAATCTCTGCTGTGGCATCTCTGGGTTATAATGTGAAATAGATTTCTTCTCCCACAGCATGGATAGTTTTGTGGTAGCAGAGTTATCACAGATGCCAACTGGGACCTAGATCACTCCCTAGGGGTGCTCAGCTGGAGAAACACTAGTTTTTGGTATTCCAGCAAGCCCTTCCCACAGCTGAGGAACCACAAAGCANTCAATCCCACTGATGGGGCAGGAACACCTGGACCAGGTGACAGAGGAATGCATACAGGTGGGTTTTGAATGTCTCCAGAGAAGGAGATCCCACACCTTCTGTGCATCTATGACCAGCACCCTTGCCTAGGGAAGTCTGTTACTTTAGGAGTATCTGGCTACACAAACTGTCGAGTCTGGGAACTTAAAAAGGCAAGTAGAGGATAAGAGGGTGAATTGCTTGAACCTGAATTTCAGAAGATTAAGGAAAAGGAGAAATTAAGCTGGGAATCTTAAAAGAGTAAGGAAGAGCAGTTAGACGTGTGGGCATCAAACTGAGCATGGGATAAAATGTGATGTGCCTCAGTCTGGAATCTTTGCCAGAGTTTAAGGTATTTTTTTGGGTGGTTTTTTTGGTTTTTTTTTTTTTCCCTGCAAGAGGACTCTTTTGTGGCTTTTTTTTTTCTTTATTCTAATAAAGGAAATGTGATAAATGTGATCTGTGGGGATCTCAGCATGAAATTTGATGCATTGCCTGGTTGAAAACCATTCATATAGATGGAGATGATGGGGATCAGGGCAAAACCAATAGGGTGGTGAAGAGTTGGCTGAAGGAAACCATTATTTGTGCTGTAAAACAGAAGGATGAGCTTGCAGGTTTATTATAAATGTATTTTTAAGGATTAATGGTGATGTGTGGATATTGTTATTCTTCAGCTCAATGTGATGATGGGGAGGTAATCTTTGTCAGGGAGGAGGATGAGAGAGAATGGTTTTAAATTGAAAGGGGAGATTTAGATGACTTAGTAACAAGAAATTCTTTGCTAGGAGGGGCTTGAGCCCCTGGCCCAGGTTTCCTAGAGAAGCTGTGGCTGTCTCATCCCTGGAGGAGTTCAAGGTCAGATTGGACAGGGCTTGGAGCAACCTGGGCTGGTGGGAGGTGTCCCTGCCCATGGCAGAGGGGTTGGAACTGGATGATCTTTAAGGTCCCTTTCAACCCAAACCATTCTGTGATTCTCTGATTCTGTAATTGAATTTGATTTTGTACTTCGGTTCAGCATGATGTATTTGCCATGTGATAAACGGCATCCAAGAGCTGCTTTGGACTTTGGACCATTCTGTCATTTCTTTCCTCCTCTACCTTCCTCTGACTTTCTGCTTCCATTTAGCAGCAGTTGATATCACTGACTGGCAAATTGGTCAGGATAGACTGAAAGGAGTGAGCAGGGAGAAGTTAACCTAGAGTTGTGTAGAACTTAGTAAATAACAACAAATTAGAATCATAGAACCACAGAGCTGAAAGGGACCTTCAGAGGTCACCTAGTCCAACCCCCTGCAGTGAGCAGGGACATCCTGCAATAGATGAGGTTGCTCAGAGCCTCACCAAGCCTGGCCTTGGATGCTTCCAGGCTTGATGGGGCCTCTACCACTTCTCTGGGCAACATGTGCCAGTGTCTCACCACCCTCATGGGGAAGAATGTCTTCGTCATGTCTCATCTAACCCTGCCATGCTCTATTTTCAAACCATTGTCCCTCATCCTGTCACTATGTGCTCCAGGTTGGACTCACAGTGACATGACTGGACTCATGAGCAGCCACAACCACTTCAACTGGAAAAGTCATGAGGATGTCAGAGTCTAAAGGGTTCTTCCTCTCTCTCTACACCCATGAGGAACAGTAGTTGATTACAGTCCTTCCTTCTGATAGCAGGACCACCAGCTTCTGAGTTCTTAGACTGTCATGATAATAAATAGACTGATAAAACTCTTTCTGCTGTGTCTGTGCAGAAAATAATTCATGATTGTTGTGTCAGTGAGCTGGAGTTTGAGTTGGAAGTTCTTTAAGTCAATAATTGGGGATGGATGAGGAATAATCTTTGGTTTCAAATCCTTTGTAATGCAGCACAAATAAATAGTCCTGAGAACAGAGGAAAACAAACAAGGCAATACTCAAATCAATGAGCTCAGAAATTATATATACCTTTCTTTTGCTTTCTGTTCTGCCATTTTCTATATGGAGAGAAAAAGCACGTCTCCATCAAATGATTTGGTGGCTCTCCTTCAAGAGGAAAACATGATTTCTTAGAAGCTTTTCAATACCTGAAGGGGACCTACAGAAAGGCTGGGGTCGGACTTCCTTAAAAATACAAAAGATTAAGAATGCTCTGGCATTATTGTTATGTTATTATATTAGGGTTGCTCAGGCTGGAGAAGAGAAGGCTCAGGCGGGACCTCATAGTAGCTTCTCAATAACTGAAGATGCCTGGGGGTAGGACTTCTTAATAGGGTTCAGGATGGCATAATTAGGAGCAGGNTAATAGGGTTCAGGATGGCAGAATTAGGAGCAGGGGATGCAAATTGGAAGAGGGGAAATTTAGGCTGGAGGTAAGAAAGAAGTTCATTCCTGTGAGGGTGGTGAAACACTGGAAGAGGTTGCCCACAGAGGCTATGGATGCCCCCTTCCTGCCTAGAGTTGTTTAAGGCCAGGGGGGATGAGGCAGTGAGCAACCTGGTCTGGTGGGAGGTGTCCCTGTGGGGGTTGGAACTAGATGATTTTTAAGCTCCCTTCCAACCCGAAACATTCTATAATTCTATGATATCACTGCAGTATAAAAATAAATTCCAGCCGTCTTTGTAATGACTTTGTGTTCTTCAGATGGTCCGACTGATACCATTCTGACTTTCTAGACAAAAAAATTGCTGGCAAGAGCAATTATTGTAGATGAACTATAGATTGGAACTAGATGATCTTGAAGGACTCTTCCAACAAAAACCATTCTGTGATCCTATCAATATTAACGCTGTCATTTGCTCCTCCCATGGGAGTGTTTTTAGTCAAGGAAGGGATCTTTTTTTGGCTCCTGAGGGGAGTGATTTATTCCTCTAATTTGCAGAGAGCATCCTGAATTGCAAATCATTCTCTGCTCTATGCACAAACACTCCCAGAGAGCTTTGGGACATTCTGGCTGTTACATTCCTAAGGCCTTGCTTTTCAATTTGCTCAAGACATCTTACAAACCTTATTTGTACCTGAGAGCTTACCAAACCAGAGACTGAAATCCTAAGATCTTCATCTTGGAGCTTTTTTTTTTTGTTGTTGTTTGTTTGTTTTTTCCAGCTTATTTCTAATGCCTGGAAGTAGCTGCCTCAAATCACTAACTCATCTTCCTACATTCTGTGAAGCACTTGCATTTATTTTACTAACTTATTCTTTTTCTCTTACTCATTATTTAAATTTATTGAATTAACTTCTTCTTTTTACTCTTGTCATACCTAATTTCAAATAATACACCTTGTACAGACCTCTCTTTCTTATAATCACCCACATACTGTCCTAGGTTGTGATATGAAGTTAAGGGACTTGGAGGCAAATGAATGGACTTTTTTTCCTAGAGAATGGCAAAAATTGGACCTTTCTAAGTAAATTCAGGGTTAAACTAAGCTGATCTGCTGTTCAAAGGTGGTGGCACACTGAAAATTAAACAGTGTAAATATAAAAACTGAAGAGGAATGAAGGTTAGGTTGATCTCCACACTGTTGGGATGCTGTCACATCACAATGAGTCAAGATTTCAGCTTGCTGAAAAAGGCAGCTTTTAAAATAAAGGCAGGAGATCAATGAAGTAGATTGTAGATACAAAAGAAGTGCTGTAATAACAGCTTTTGTTTGGTTTGCTTCATCTATAACATCTCTCCATGCAGGTCAGGTTCTTATTCTCTTCTGAATTTTCCTTCCTATATTTCACAGGCTGGAGTTATTTCTGTCATTCTGTCATTGCATTGGAGAGTATGGACCAGTTCATGCTCTGTGTTAATAAATAGTTTTTACATATCAAAGGTGGGCAGGGTAATATATTTTTTTATCTTTATACCTTTTTTTTGAATGCTTGGTTCTAAGTTTTTCCTGCTTTTCATGCAAACTTCAGTGCTGGTGACCAGGAGATTCTGAGTAGATCTTTGTATCTCTGGTATTTTATTTGTTGAGGTAAGTCAATTAAAACAAAGCTGAATTCCAATTTTTTTTCGCATGAAGACAAAACTTTAACTCTATTAAAACAGAGAGATGCACTTTTAAAATGTGCATATAGCTGATGTAGGTACCTGTGAGTTTTTCTAGGTTTAATCATTTTGACTAAGATTCTTTACTAGGGAGGTTAGGTTTCTTCTTAACTCAGGGATGATTTTAGGCCACTTGTTGGGAAAAAAAATACCTCAAATAAGGACATGTTTACAAGATGTAGGCACAGAAAATGTCACCACATCAAGGGGTGCTTTGGGGCATTGACTGGCCTCTCTCTATGGCTGCCACATGCTGCCTCCAGTCCTCAAGCTTGAGCAGGTTCAAGTCATGTTTGAAGAAGTTTCTCTTGAAAAATTATTTTTGAGTGGTTTTATATAAAATTAAGAAGTCTTTATGGGTTTGTATTTACTCATAGGTCTTTACCTATCTAGAGATTTTATTTATATAGCATAAAAGTAGCAGCCGCCAAATAGTATGTCAGAAGGATCCCACCTTGCACATCTGCAGCTTAGTTCTATTAGGAATAATGTAATTCATGTTACTGTGAAGGACTATGATAGAAATAGTTTCTATAGTAGGAGTAACTTTTATATCTTATTCCAGGCTTCCTGGAGTACTATAACTAAATAATAAGGCAAATAAGAAGCAATGCAAACTGATGAATCTTCTGTCTTTCAGAGAATTTCTCCATCTTCCTCACCTAGGCTTTAGTCACAGACACTTATCTCAAGGACACAGAAAGTGTTTCTGCCTGGATTTATGCTGATCTTTTCTTCAGTTTCTCAAACTACCATCCTTAGGAGATCCTAACTTGATGTTTACCAGTTCTGGGATTGTTTACCAGTTGCTGGGATTTCCATTTGAACCAGTAGCATCATTTTCATTTTTGTATGAGGACAGCTTTTCTCACAACCATTGTTTCAGCACATGGACCTGATGAATTACACTCTCATTATAATTTACCACTGTTCAGAGTGTTTTTATGATGATGAAATTACTTTGAATTCCATTCTACATTTCTTCCAAGTACAAGCTTCATATTATGAAGATAGATTCAGGCTGGATATAAGAAAGAAATTCTTATTCTTATGAGGGTGGTGAGACCCTAGAACAGGCTGCCCAGAGAGGTTGTGGATGCCCCCTCCCTGGAGGTGTTAAAGGACAGACAGAGGTGTTAAAGGCTCTGAGCAACGTGCTCTAGTGGGAGGGGAGGAGTCCCTGCCCGTGGCAGGGGGGTGGAACTAGATGATCATGAAGGTCCCTTCCAACCCAAACCATCCTATGATTCTATGATTATTCCTGGAGTCACAGTAAATTTTAGGTAAGGAGGCTTCTAACAGATTAAAATATTATTCTTTGTCTTCCTACACACAAAGAATAAGCCTCCACTGTTTTTCCTGGAGATTATTTTATCTAAATTGCAGGTGGATAAAAGAGACCTGCTGCTATTATCAGCCATAAAATCTCAATATGGGAGTAATGCTGGAGCAAGGCAGCAGATGGTGAAGCCTTGTTGAAGTTTCCTAGGAACATCAGATCACACTGAGAGCTCAGACTTAGAAACCTCTGTCAAAACCCTCCTTTTGTGTAGCATCTATAAAGTTGTCACGTTTGACATTCACACTTCTGTCACTGCTACCTAGTGAAGGCATCTTATTTGGACATTCTTTTTTTTTGGTGTTGAACTGCCTTTTCATGGACTTACACCAGTTTCCTTTCTTCCTGACAAACTCGTTGTGACAGCAGCTGGGGACTTTAAAATTCAAATGAAAAAGGGAAGCAAGATACACCTCGTAGCTCAGCTACACAGGACAAGTTTGCTCTGTATGTGCTTTGTCACTCTTCTCCCTCCCATGCTGCTCTCAGTTTTTTTCCTAATATAAATAGAGAGGTTCAGAGAAGTTGAGGATCAATTAATTTTCTGTAGCTTTATGAGAATTATGTGAGGGATGGAGAACCTCTGCTACTAGGACAGGCTGAGAAAGCTGGGCCTGTTCTGCCTGGAGAAGATAAGGCTGAGGGGAGATGTCAAGTGGCCACTTAGCACCTAGGTTTGGAGCTCAGCTGGGAGAGCATCAGATTCCTAATCTGAGGGCCAAGGGTTCAAGTTCCAAGGTATAAGGCTTGTCAGAATTGGACTGATGATTGGACTTGATGATCTGAAAGATCCCTTCCTACCTTAGTGATGATGACGATGAAGGCTTGGGAGGGGCTGTTTGCCAGGGCATGGAGTCACAGGATGAGGGGCAGTGCTTTGAAACTAGAGCAGGGCAGAGTTAGATGAGACATTAGGAAGAAGTTCTTGCCCATGAGGATGGTGAGATACTGGCCCAGATTGCCCAGAGAGGTCGTGGCCTTGCAAACAGCAGAATGGCTCCAGGTTTTGTATCATCCTCGTGGCCTCCTCTGGACCTGCTCCAATAGGTCCATGTCCTTCTTTTACTTAGAGCTAGAAAATTAGAGAGCTGAGGGCATCCGTGGGTGCAGCTTGCAATTTTTTTCCCCCTTGCAGACTAGTGCTATTCAATTGAACCTTCATAAATACATGAGGTTTATCTCTGTAATTTAGGAGGTTTATTTTCCTTTTGATGCATGTAGGGTTGTCTGTAGGTAAGCCACAGGATCAGTGCTGGATCTTGATGCATCTGCTTAAAGCATCCCCAGGAAGACAGATGCCCATTGTTGGAGGGAAACATATCAGACAGCTACTCCCTAAGGCTCTAGTCTTCATAGTAATTGTTAAATCATTTACAACATACATTAGCAGGAGCAACATAGGCACCATAAATGACTTGCTCATCTTTGCCTCTTTGTATTTACAGTGGAGAGATGGCCACTGCCAAGTTTCATCAGTGCTTAGAAAAGCAATGCTCTATTTGAAGTAATCACAGAATCACAGAGAATCACAGAATATGAAGGATTGGAAGGCACCTGGAGAGTCCTGTCCTCCTACCAGAGCAGGAACACCCAGATCAGGTCACACAGGAAGGTGTCCAGGTAGGGTTTTAATGTCTCCAGAGAAGGAGACCCCTCTGGGCACCCTCTCTGGGCAGCCTGTGCCACTTTTCTCTCACCCTCACCCTGACCAAGTTTTTTCTCCTATTTCTGCAGAACCTCATGTTCCACTTTGCAGCTATTGTCCCTTCTCCTACCATGGGATGTCATTGAGAACAGCCTTGCTCTATCCCCCATGGCACTCCACCTTTACATATTTATAGACATTAATAATGCAACCCCTCAGTCTCCTCTTGAGCTGCAAAATCCACTTCAAAAATTAACTGTGATTTAGTAGAGAGGTGGATGCCCCCTTCCCTGGAGGTGTTCAAGGCCAGGCTGGACGAGGCATTGAGCAACCTGGTCTGGTGGGAAGTGCCCCTGCCCCACTCCCCATGGCAGGGGAGTTGGAACTAGCTGATCTTGAAGGTCCCTTTCAACCCAAACTATTCTATGATTCTATAATCACCATGAAAATATAACCTTATAAGTGAGTGCTGTAATGTTTCTCTCTCCTTTAATTCTGATTGCAATGATTTAGACTTACTGTATCATCTTTTCATTCTTCAGAAACACATACGGACATAATTCATGTTTCATGAAATGTACAAGATAAGATTGTAATTTATAATTACTGTTTTAAGAGTCTTTTCTGGAAAAAAGGTAATATATTTCACAAAATCGCAAATGTCAGGAATTGTAAGGAACCTGGAGAGATCATTTAGTCCCATCCCCCTGCTGGAGCAGGAACACCAAGATCAGATCACACAGGAAGGCATCCAGGTGGGGTTTGAATGTCTCCAGAGAAGGAGACCCCAATCTGGGCAACCTCTCTGGGCAGCCTGTGCCACTCTTCTCTCACCTTTGCTCTGACAAAATTTCTTCTTCTCTTTCTATGGAACCTCCTGTGTTCCTGCTTGCACCCGTTGCCCCTTGGCCCATCATGGGATGTCACTGAGAATAGCCTCCAACCTCGTGAACACTCACCCTTTCCATGTTGATAACCATGAATGCGGTCACCCCTCAGCCTCCTCCACGCTAAAGAGACCAGTTCTTCAGCCTTTCTTTGTGGTTATAATGGATGTAAATTGGAAGGGGGTAGATTCAGGCTAGATATAAGAAAGAAATTCTTTACAGTGCAGGGAGTTCAACACTGGAACACTGGATGCCCACACTCTGGAGGGGTTTAAGGCCAGGCTGGATAAGGCCCTGAGCAGCCTGATCTAGGGGGAGTTGTCCCTGACTATGGCAGGGGGGTTGGAACTCGATGATCATGAAGGTCCCTTCCAACCCGAACTATTCTATGATTCTATAATCCTCCTGGATAATGGAAAGTATAAAAGTATCATTTTCAAAGTAACCTGTTAGCAAATTAGGCAACAGTAGCATGTTTCTCTTGCATATATTTCAGTATTTCTGTTTTAATGTCACATTTAATAGTCTTGGAGATGATCCTGGGTCATCTAGAAAACAGGCTACATTTCAGGAAGATTGAAGGAATATATCCTGATTGTCTTCTGAGCAACCTGGTCTAGTAGGAGGTGTCCCTGCTCATGGCAGGGGAGGTTGGAACTAGATGATCTTTAAAGTCCCTTCTAACCCAAACTATTCTATGATTCTATCACTTGCCAAGAACTAAAACGTTTAATTGCTTGTTTGATCTGGCTTTTATCACTACAAAATTCTGTTCTGATCCAAATTTGGGTGCCAGTTCCTATTATGAATGACATGCCTGACTGGAAAGGGTCAAACAATTCAGAAAGGGCTCTTCAAAAGTGAAATGTTGAAAAAAGCTGTCAAAAAACAGAAGGTGAAGCGAGTTGATTCTTCACCTGCCAAGGCTGGATGCCTCGAATTTTAAATAGAGTTTGATAATATTATGTTAAGAGCCATTCTCTGCTCTTGGCTTATTACAAGCTGCAAGCTGGTGGGCTTTTATTCCTCTTGAAAACCGCACTCAAAAGATAACAAAGTCCTGGCCCTCTGGCCTCATCCTTTCATTGCCTTCTTTATGGATTCATCCTGTGTAGCTCAAGCTGAAAGGGCAGATGCATAATCTGGGAAGTTTTCCAGCTTAAAGGTACTTAACACTGACTGCATCCATGGGATGTGTTGTGGGATCTTGTTAGCCTTGTCCTGAAAAACGCACTAGGGCTGAGCATGTATTCTGGCTCCAGGCATGGCAGTGTCTGTTTTGGCCTTCTGTTCCATTATTTGATTTGTTTCTCATTTAATTTAAAATTTTTACAGAAATAATACATTTGTAATTTGTGTTTCATAGAGGTGGTATTAATGGATTTGACTGGAACAGGTTGCCCAGAGAGGTTGTGGAGGTCTTTAAGGGAAGGCTGGAAGAGGCATTGAGCAACCTGGTCTAGTGGGAGGTGTCCCTGCCCATGGCAGGGGGGTAGGACTTTGATAATCTTTAAGGTCCATTCCAACCCAAACTTTTCCATGATTCTATGAAATGATGTGAAGATTCCATTTTAAAATCCTTTGGTTGAGAAGATTTTGTGTGGGATTATTAGATCCTGTTGAATTCTGAAAATTCTAAATTTGCATTGAATTTGAAATGTTCAAAGCAAATGGTTTAATAAAACAGCTTAATATTAATCTACTTCATTTTTTTTTTCTTTGTTCCTTTTTTTTATGGGTTATGGTATTCTGGAAGAATCATAAAACTGTGTTTAATACATAGTAAATCTAGAGTAAATATCCTGTAATAAAATAACTCACAGTCTCTTTTTATCACATTTTTGGTCTCCATTGTGTCACAACAGCATCCAAAATTACCCATTTTCCTAATCCTATAACTGTCAGTCACTGATTACAATGGGAGTTAAAGATTTATAGACTCATGGGATGGTTTAGGTTGGAGGACCTTAACCTCCAACCTAAATTAGATGATTAGGATCATCTAATTCCAACCCCCCATGGGAAGGGGAACCTCCCACTAGACATTCCTGAAGGTATAAATTATTTTCACTACTGGAGTTTCTCATCTTTCACTCTCATGGCCTCAGAACAATCTCAAGACCTTATGTTCTACTGTAGGTGACAGTATATTCTTCATGACATTCAAGGGTCATCTAATCCAACCCCCTGCATTGAGCATGGACATCCTGCACTAGATCAGGTTGCTCAGAGCCTCAGCAAACCTTGCCTTCAATGCCTTCAAGCTTGATGGGGGTTCCACCACCTCTCTGGGCAACCTGGGATGGTGTCTCACCATCCTCATGGGGAAATATGGGGTGTATGGGATAGAATTACTGTTTTTAGCTGCTTTTGGAATGCAATTTTGTGCATTCCAATGTTTTGCACAGGCTTATGAGTGTCTCAGTCATCAATCTGAATCAGTGATCAGATGCTCTACTGTTTTAGCTATTAGAAGCTGCCTGGTCTTTCAAATTATTTATAAAGACTGTGGCAAACTGCATTTCATCCTTTAACAATCATGAAGGTTAAGACAGGCTGCTCGACTGCCGTTCTGGATAGAGGGGAAGTTTTAATCAAAGAATATCATCATACAAGTGGAAAGAATCTAGTACAAATTTCTGCTTATTGACACTGTCTGATTAGCAGTATGTTGGCACATGAAAAATTAATTTTAACTTTCCATAGCTTTTGCATCTCATTTTCACAACTTTCATTGTGTACATAGAGCTGCCTCTTCAAGTTCAGTAGCCAAAACAATAGGTAATAATGACTTAAAAGGCAGGTGTGGGGCTGCTTGATATTTCAAGATGCTTCTCATTAGATCCTGGAGCTTCTTAAAGGCCTTCCTTTGATTCTACAAGAGATAAATGTAGAAAGTGCATCACAGAAGACTGTAAGAGCATGGGAAAAATCTCAAGCTTTCACTTCATCTGCAGGGAAATTGCAGGTGGGATTGGGATATGGTATTGGACAAGACGATCTCTTGAGGTCCCTTCCAATCCCTGATATGCTGTGAACTTCATGTGACTGTGAGATTTCCACAGAGTAGGCAAAGGGACCTGGGGGTCTTGGTGGGCAGCAGGGTGACCATGAGCCAGCAATGTGCCATTGTGGCCAAAAAGGCCAATGGCATTCTGGGGTCTAATAGAAGAGGTGGCATAAGTAGGTGGAGGGAGGTTCTCCTCCTCCTCTACCCTGCTCTGGTTAGATCTCATCTGGTATATCTGACATTCTATGTCCAAGGCATTGCATATTTAACAAAGAAATTTTTATAAGAGCCCATTATAGCTCATAATTCCTGCTCAAAAACATCCATGTTGAGGTTTAGCATCATCTAATCAAGAAACAAATGGAAATTTCTCAGGGGAAGAAACACATTCCTGCTTCCAGCTGGACCCAACTGTAGTGGAACATCATGAAGTTCTCTAATTACCTCTCAGAGACAAATGAAGCTGCACTCACTAATTTGAGTCATCTCATAATTGTCCTGTATCAAACACAAGTTGAGTCAGAATAATAGAATTTTTATATTTATACATAGGTAGATAGATACAAAGATTTTTATATGTATGTATAGACATCTTTTTTTTTTTTTTCACAATTACTTTTTAAAACTTTAAGTCAGAGGCTGGAATTCACATAGTGTTTTACCTTGGACTTTCTAGAGATTGTTTAGCTCTTGAGCCAACCAGAGCAGACTACATCATGCTGATCTCTGTTGCTTTTGGAGAAGACAGGTCCTGAAACATCACACTTCTATGCTCCACCATGCTGTAATTCTCAGGTGTTTTGCAGGGCTTGAGTCTGTTTAAATTCAGTCCTGAGCAAATATCTCTTGTTAAATCATAGAATGCTTTGAGAGTCCATTAAATCTTTTCAAATCATATAATCACAGAATATGTTGAGTTGAAAGGAACCTTCCAAAGCCATCTAGTCCAACCCCTTGGAGTAAGCAGGGACATCCTGCACTGTATCAGGTTGCTCAGAGTCTCAGCAAGCCTGGCCTGGGATGTCTGCAGGCTTGATGGGACCTCCACCACCTCTCTGGGCAACCTAGGCCAGTGCCTCACCACCCTCATGGGGGAGAACTTCTTCCTCATGTTTCACCAAACCATGCCCTGCTCTAGTTTCAAAACATTGCCCCTCCTGTGGCTCCACGCCCTGGCAAACGGCATCTCCCCAGCTTTCCTGTGGGCAGAAGTCCATAGATTTAATGCTTCTAAATCAATGGGATGATAACAGAATGATTGCTCTCTCTCTCAGGGGCTGTGGAGAAATAACCTGTTAGTTGCCTTAGAAGTTTCTTTTTCAGGTTAGTTAGTGATACATTAAATTGCAAATTGATGCCAAATCAGAACATTTGTCATAAAAATTAGGTGGAAAAACATAAATATTAGCTTTTACACCATCACCAATGACCCAAGTGGTCATTTTAATAGTGGTCTTCCACTGGGTAAACTCTGCACATGGTAGNATCACCAATGACCCAAGTGGTCATTTTAATAGTGGTCTTCCTGATCATCTGGGTAAACTCTGCACATGGTATACCTGTGGGAGTAGCTCAGTTGGGAGAGCATCTGATTCCTAATCTGAGTGTCAAGAGTTCAAATCCCTGCCCAGGTACAACGCGTGTGAGAATTGGGTTGATGGTTGGACTCAGTGACCTGAAAGGTCCCATTCCAATCATTGTGATTATAATTTTACAATGCCACTTAGTGATGACTTTGCAAAGAGAGATAAAAACTTTGTGAAGGAACACAAAGCTTTTGTGAGATCATTCTTAAAAAACAAAAAATTACTTAGCCTACACTCTAGATGTATAGAATCACAGAATGGTTTGGGTTGGAAAAGACCTTAAAGATCATTTAGTATCTAGTTCCAAACCACCTGCCATGGTCAGGGACACCTCCCACTAGACCAGTTGCTCAATGCCTCATCCAACCTGGCCTTAAACACCTTCAGGGATTGAGGGGGCATCCACAACCTCTCTGGGCAACCCCTTCCAGTGTCTCACCATCCTCACAGCAAATAATTTCTTTCTTCTCTCCAGCCTGAATCTCCCCTCTTCCAATTTGCATGCATTACTCCTAGTCCTGCCATCCTGGACCCTATTCAGAAGTCCTACTCTAGCCTTTCTGTAGGCTCCCTCAAGGTATGGAGAAGGCATTGTGAGGTCCCCCCTGAACCTTCTCTTCTCCAGGATTAAATGTGTTTCTACCTTCTCATTCTAATTGGAAACATTCTCATCCAGTGCTGCCCAGTGAAGCTGACGAGTTAATTGCTCTTATGTAATGACTAATACCCATCAGTAACACCCAGCATCCAACACTGGCAGGTTTGGAAAACATTTTGGTCCCTTTGCCCCCTCTTTCTTTGTTGTTGTGTTTACTGTGCCCACTTAATGTGCTCTTGTGCCATAATAATCTCCAGCTAAATGCTAATTGCACTATTGACAGCCCTACTGTACATTTTTGACACATCATTATTCATACTTAACCACTTGACCTGGAATAAAATGTTAAAGCAATTACTACTGAGAGCTTTTTCCATGAGCAAATTGAGGCAAAGTTTAAAGATAATCAAAATGCAAAGCTGATCATGATAGGAAAAAAAAAAAAAAAAAAGATGGCAAATCCTATTAAACAGATTTTTATTAGCCAAGTGATGCCAGTAGATATTATCTGGCAATTTAATCTTATTAAAAAGAAAATACAGCAGCTAATTGTTTACTATGCTGGAACTTCTTCCAGCTTGCAATTTGCCACTGAAATTAAGCTTTATGTGGCTCATCTATTTTGTCACATTGAAATATGAAAATCATTTGGTACCAAGAACATCTGCTCCCTTCTTTTCCCTCTTACTGGTGAACCCTCACTCAGTGTGTTCCCTACCTACCTGTTGAGGCATTACATTTCTGTATGAGCCAAATATTTGAGATACTTGACTCCTAACAGCATTGTCAGCTCTTAAAACTGTCAGAATCACTGAATGTCAGGGATTGGAAGGGACCTCAAAAGATGGTCATCTAGTCCCATCCCCCTGCCACAGCAGGAACACCCAGATCAGGTCACACAGGAAGGCATCCAGGTGTGATTTGAATGTCTCCAGAGAAGGAGACCCCACACCCTCTCTGAGCAGCCTGTGCCACTTTTCTCTCGCCCTCACATGCCAAACCTGCTTCCCCTGTTTCTGTGGAATCTCCTGTGTTCCAGCTTGCACCCACTGCCCCTTGTCCTATCATTGGATATCACAGTGAAGAGCCTGGCTCCATCCTCCTGACACTCATCCTTTCTGTATTTATAACCACATAACACTTCACCCCTCAGACTCCTCTTCTCCAAGCTAAAGAGACCCAGCTCCCTCAGCTTTTCCTCATGATGGAGATGCTCCAAACCCTTCATCATCTCTGTGTCTGTGTGCTGGACTCTCTATAGCAGTTCCCTGTCCTTCTTCAAATGAGGCACAGTATTCCAGATGTGGTCTCACCATTTCAGAATAGAGGGGGAGGAGAAACTTATCCTTAATATTTCTTATCCATTATATATACCTTCAGAACCCCCTAAAAGACATGGAGTGTAGTTTGTTATTGGTTTGGAGACTGCAGAGGGAGTCTAGAAGCAGAGAGGGATGCAGTTATTGCCATGCAGTTGTCTGAAAACCATCCCAAATGTCCCAGCCCAGTGTTTTATTTCACTAGTTAATTGCCAAGCTGCTCTAATTGACTGGGGGATCCTGAAAGGAAATTTTAAACCTTCTCTGGTTTTAGCTGTTTGAAAAGTGGCATTTCCACCCCTCTCAAAGCACTTGACGGGTCTGGATTGCCGCTCGAGACACCTTCAGTACAGTGCTTACAGGGAAAGCTGTAATTATAAAAGAATGCCCAAAAAATCATCAAGAAAGCCTTCAAGGGATAGGGTAAGCTTTTACTGCCCCCATCTGAACAATGAGGCTGGCTGGGAAAGCACAATTAGGATGCAGAACCCTGATTGTTGGTATGTTTCTTGCTGTCAGGGGAGAGATGTTAGAAGGGCCACAATCTTGCAGTGGTTTCCTTATTAATGAAGCTTTTCCACACTTAACAAAAGAAAAAGAACGAAAATATATGTTGTAATTTGTTAATTAAAAATATATTAAAAGATGGGGGAGAAATCTTTTTCATGCTGCTCCACATTTAGGACTCCTTTATCAGGCAGCTAAATCCTTTTTTTTTTTTTTTTTGGTGTAGCTCTCTCAGTTCCCTGTTAAGTGATTCAGGATTGCAGTATGCCTATCAAACTGATAAAAGATCATAGAATCACAGAATAGTTTGGATTGGAAGGGATCTTCAAGATCATCTAGTTCCAACACCTTCCACTAGACCAGGTTGCTCAATGCCTCATCCAGCCTGGCCTTAAAGATTTCCAGAGAGGGGACATTCAGGGGGTCTTTAATAGCTTAATTCTTAAGCTTTTCATTCCCATTATAATTTCTGGTTAGTTAGGAAGTTGTTTTCACAGCACCAGCAACTGATAAATTTTCAGGAGCTCTCAGACAGAGTGAACTCCTCTGGTTTGGTCCCATGATGGCCATGATTTTCATACGTACCTGAGAAAACTTGTTATCATGTTTTGTCTGGAGCACTTGAAAATACACATTTATTGCTAACATCAATAAATCATGGCAGCTGTCAGCCTTCTAGTCTTAAGGAACTTGGGAATCAACTTCCTTGTTTGACTTCTTTGTGTTCTTCTTGAGATACTTACCTCTCTGTCTGCATTACAACTCGTGTGCTATGAAGCACTTCCACTAGATAAAACCTCTTCTTGGATTGATGTTTGCATCCAGTTTCCAAGTGTTTTTATTCCTACTTTGCCATTTATTTTATATACATAATGCATAAAACTTTTCTTCTCTTGTAACTGTGGCCTCAGAGAGCAAAAGTCCTGTTGTGTGGTCTTGCATTCTCTTTATTCTGAAGACAAAGTCTCTTTTTAGCTTGAAAAACATTTCATTCAGGGTTTTAATGCATGTTCTGTATAGTGATAGATCATAAAATGGATCATAGAATCATGAAATTATTTGGGTTGGAAGGGACCTTCAACATCATCTAGTTCCAACACTCCTGTCATAGGCAGGGACACCTCCCAGTAGACCAGGTTACTCAGTGCCTCATCCAGCCTGGCCTTAAACACCTCCAGGGAGGAGTCATCCACAACCACTTTGGGCAACTTCTTCCACTGTCTCACCACCCCCACAGGAAAGAACTTTTAAAAACGGGATTTCAGAATGCTGTATCAAAGGATTGAAGGTAACACAGACATATAGGATATAATTAATAATTATACAGGTGATAGCACAGAAAAAATGAGCAGAATGGAAACACATGTCAAAAAAGAGGGAAATATTTTTTTGTGCATCCTGGAAGATCAAAACAAGTTGCATGACCTTTTTCATCACAATCATATTTTTTGATCTTTTACTAAGGTGCTTGTAAATACCTTCAAGAGAGAGAGATTTTTCTGAGACACTTGTTTGAGGGACACCCCCTATATATTTCCTACCTAATCATAGAATGGTTTGGGTTGGAAGGGGCCTTCAAGATCATCTAGTTCCAACCCCCCTGCCATGGGTAGGAACACTTCCCACTACACCAGGTGCCTCACCACCTCATCCAGCCTGGTCTTACACATCTCCAGGGATTGAGGGGGCATTCCCAACTTCTNGCCCCAACTCCTTCAGTCTGTCCTCATCATCTTTGAGTCCACTCCTTTCTCATCATCTTTGTGACCCTCCTCTGGAACCACTCCATCAGCTCAATGTGCTTCTTATGTTGAGCGCTCACTGCAAAACTGGACACAGTCACTCCAGCTGGAGTTTCAATGATGATGTCATAATTTCCAAACTTCATTTCCATTAGTTCATGTCATCTTTCAGAAAGGCCATTGTTTGATGTTAACTGAAAGACCCCACAATCTACAGGGAAGCAAACAATTAACAGCTTCATTTCAGCAAATATAAAGGGTTGTGTGACTGGATTCCATTCAGCTCAACTTCATTCCTTTTTTTAATAGAATTCTTCTCTTTCTTGTTACCAAACTGTATGGAGCTTAGTGTTACCATGTGTTCTTCTGATGTAGAGCTTCACTCCCACAACCAATATATCATTGTTCCCCCTCAGTCTCCATCTTGTAGCAGAGAGGACTATATGGGTAGAGTAATCACACTTGTTAGGCTTCATTGGTTTGTAGAAGAAACAATAACTTTGTATTTTATTCTTGTACAACCACACTTAATTGAACTTTGGAGGGGGATAGATTTAGACTAGACATAAGAAAGAAATTCTTTACAAGGAATTCTGGACAAGGCAGCCTGGTCTAGTGGGAGGTGTCCCTGCCTATGACAGGGGGGTTGGAACTCGATGATCTTTAAGGTCCCTTCCAACCCAAACTATTCTATGATTCTATGAAGTTTCTGAAGCAGAATCGCTTGTCACCAACAGTAAAGTAAGTACTACATTCAGAATTATTTTACTCTTTATTCTCTCTTATGAAAATGGGGGTTCTTCCACAATAATAAACTGGTTTCTCATTTTATTACTTTCTGGAACTGGTGACATAGTGGGTGTTAGATTCTGCATCCATTGGCTTCTTAAATTCTTCACAACAAGGTTTGGCTGGAGCGATGTGAAAACATGGAGTTGGGTGCAGTAGACACCAAGTGTGTGTCAGAGCCTTCATTTCACTGATTTGAATGGAAGACAATGTTGTCTTCCCTACACTTACCTGAGGACACTGCAGAAGAACTTAATGATCTTAGCTATGGAACCAGCTTTGAAGAACTGACAATGTTTGCCAGGGCAATGGAGAACACAGCACAAGGGGCAATGTGCAGAGTTAGATGAGACATGAGGAGGAAGTTCTTGCCCATGAGAGAGGTGAGACACTGGCCTAGGTTGCCCAGAGAGGTGGTGGAGGACACACCAAGCCTGGAGACATTGAGGGCCAGGCTTTCTGTGGCTCTGAGCAACCTGATTGCTGAGAAGATTTGTACCTGATGACTTCTGGCTGTTTTGTTACAAACGCGCTTCAGAAAATGCTGTTCTCGATTAGGGAGGCCAGCCTCTGAAAATGAGCTGGAAAAGTCCCAAATGTCTCACTGTGAGTTTGGCATCCAGAAGGAGACACCTTGAACCAATAGCACATTATTAAATTTAGGTTACTGGGTAAGTGATAGGCTGAACACTGAGGATGGCAGATCTGGGAACTTCCAGATGTGCACATCAGCTTTATTGTGGGTTGGTTTCCATTCCATTGCTTTGCTGGCTTGCAGAGACGTGCTAAAAAATTGGAGTACCTGCTGATCACCATAAAAAACACCTTTAAATTTTAAGAACATTAGCAATAGGGTAATGTAGTTTATGAATAATAATAATAATGTAAAAATCACAGAATCACAAAATATCAGCAATTGGAAGGGACCTCCAAAGATCATCGAGTCCAATCCCCCTGCTGGAGTAGGAACACTTAGGTCAGGTCTCACAGGAAGGTGTACAGGTGGGTTCGAATGTCTCCAGAGAAGGAGACCTCACGCCCTCTCTGGGCAGCCTGTGCCACTGTTCTCTCATCCTCACCCTGACAAAGTTTATTCTCACATTTCTGTGGAACCTCTAGTTTGTACCCATTACACCTTGTCCTACCATTGGATGTCACTGAGAAGAGTCTGGCTTCATCCTCCTGACACTCACCTTTTACTTATTTATAAAAATCTTTGTATTTTTTTTCATAGAATGTGTTCAGTTGAAAGGGACTTTCAAAAGCCATCTAGTCCAACCCTCTGCAGTGACAGGGACATCCTGCAGTAGATTAGGTTGCTCAGAGCCTCAGCAAGCCTGGCCTTGGATGAAGGTGCAGGGGCTGTTCCTAATTTTCACCTTTTAATTTCAGTGTGGTGGGCAGCAGCTTAAGAAAACATCCAGTTTGCTTCCATGTTTTCTTTCCTGATAGTTGAAGATTACTAGTGCCCCAATCTACAAAGTGATGGTGATACATTAATCCCCTCTGAAGAGGAAATAGATCTATAATATCATTTAAGAACCATGTTCTCTAGTCTCACCTTGGAGTGTTTGTTCCTATTGTTCTTATCACAAACAATTACATGTGTTGATGGTGGAAATAATTTCCCTAATTAGAGAAAAAATAATAAGGGTGCATTTGTTTTTTTTGTGAAGTATTCTGTGAAACATCATGGGATGGTGAAGACAGAGCTTGCATTTGTTATAGCCTCCAGCAGAGCTTTCGGCAGAAATATAGGGTAAAAAAATATCAATTGGAACATTTTGGAACATTAAAAACTGCAAGTGCTACTGAGTTTAGCTTTCAGCAGTGATTTAGAAATAGAATCTTAACAGAGAGGCTAGTGGAAGAAAGCTACACCTCCTTTGTCCAGTCAGCTAGTGTGGATCCAGAGCAAACCTCAATATAAGGACATTATGTTGTTGGATGGCTCCAGAGGAGGGCCATGTGCTCAGAGCCTGGGCTGGAGCACCTCCCTCATAGAGACAGAAAGGCGAATGGGAAGCAGTTGGGGTTGTTCAGCTTGGAGAAGAGGAGGCTCAAGGGGAACCTCAGAGTAGCTTCTCAATACCTGAATGGGGCTATAGAAAGGCTGGGGTAGGACTTTTCAATAAGGTATGGGATGGCAGGACTAGTAGTAATGGATGCAAAATGGATGGGGGGAGATTTAGGCTGGAGAGAAGAAAGAAGTTCTTTACATTGATAAAGGTGAGAGACTGGAAGAGGTTGCCCAGAGAGGTTGTGGATGCTTCCTCAGTCCCTGGAGGTGTTCAAGGCCAGGCTGGATGAGGCATTGAGCAACATGTTGTAGTGGGAGGTGTCCCTGCCCATGGCAGGGGTTTGGAACTAGATGATCTTGGAGGTCCGTTCCAACCCAAACTATTTCATGATTCATTCTCATGAAGTTCCTCCACCAGTTTCAAAGTGAATATGAACAAGCTGAGGACCAGTTCCCTCATATGTAATGTAAGAAGAGCAAAGAATTTAAATGATAGATTTATGCTAGAGCTGCTCTAGGGCAAATCAGGAGTGCATCAATAATGCAGTGTTTATTTTGAATGATTTTATTACACTTTCACTAAAAATATATCCAAATAGCAGAAAAAAAAAAATCTCTAATACTACTCATGTTCAGCATTTAGGCCAAGTTATTTTTGGAATAGGATTCTTGGCAGACTGTATCATTTTAGTACTTCACCTGTGACACTATAAATAATACATATTTATTTAAGTAGAGCCATTATGCACTACTATTCCTGTCCTACATAATTTATAGGCAGTGATCTCCCAACATGTGTAGGTAGTGTTGTCTGTGAAAAGAAACCTTCAGAATAAAATGGATTTTAAAAGCATGAAGCAGATACTGAGAGTGAATGGAGTCAGGAGCTGCCTTTTGAAGGCACAGATTGATAACTGCTTTTTTTTAAAAAAGAAAATTAACTTTTTTTTTTGTCAGCCAGTGAACTTCAGAGCTATGATAATTTTCTCTTTAAAATTGCTGTGAAGCATGGAATAACAATAGGAAACACAAGAGCTTCATATTGGTGGAACTTCAGAGATATTCTGTATCTTCCACATGGTATCAAGGTGTGAGGAATAATGGTTGTAAAGAACTTGTCTACATTTTAATGCGATTTTATTGAGCCCTGCTTCTTATCACCATAAGGGTGACAAGACACTGGCTTAGGTTGCTCAGAGAGGGGGTGGAGGCACCATCCCTGGAGACATCCAAAGCCAGGCTCGCTGAGTCTCTGAGCAACCGGATCTAGGGCAGGATGTCCCTGCTCACTGCAGGATGTTGGACTAGATGGCCTTTCAAGATCATTTCGAACCCTATGATTCTATGAGGGAGAAGTACTTCCCCATGAAAGTAGTCAGACACTGGCCCAGGTTGCTCAGAGAGGTGGTAGAGGCCCCATCAAACCTGGATACATTCAAGGCTACATTCGTTCAGCTACCTGATCTAGTGCAGGATGTCTCTCCTCACTGCAGAGGGTTGGACTAGATGACCTTGGAATGTCCCTTCCAACTCTATGATTCTATCACACTGAGTTTGTGAGATCATCTTTGTGTCCATGATTAAACTCAGATAGGACTTTTTTTGGGAGTCCTTACATTCATGTTTCCTTGGGGGGGAATCCTCTTAATAATATTTTAGCTTCTCTGCTTCCTTAAATAGCACCATCTAGAGACAGACTTTATGTTGGAAATCTCTTCTACCTTTCTAATCTCCTGTGTGGACACATTCTTCTGTCTCTCATCTCTTCCTGGGCAGTTTGGGAAATGACTTGTATGAAAAATTGAAATACATATTTCCTGTACAAATGTCTTCGTGCATTGTTTTTTTTGATTTTTTTTTTCTATTGCAACCTTATTTGTTTAAGTAACATAATAGGATTGTGTTACAGGATTTGGAAACATTTGTGTTAGATTGGACAGAGGACATCAGAAAAGAAAAGTAAAATTTGTGAGTTCCCTCTGTATTTTTTTTTTCCCCTACCAGTACCTTGGGGTTTTTTCCTACTGCATGGTCTTTTTTGTCCCTTCCAGCCTGATGCTTACTTTTTTAGAAATACTGTAGGACTGTGTTATAGGATTGTATTAGGACTGGACTGAGGACATAAGAAAGGAAAAATATAATTTTAAATTTTCTTCAGTATTTATTCCCTCCCCTACCTGTACACTGTGATTTTTTTCTACTCCATGACCTTTTTTTTTTCTCACTCCAGCCTGATGTTTTACATATTTCCTAGAAATATAGTGTAATTATGGTAGGATTGACATGTTTGGCACAGGTTATCAGAAAGGGATAATAACATTTTAAAGTTCCTTCAGTTGTTTCTCCCTCCTCTGCCAGTACATTGAGGGTTTTTTCCTACTCCATGGTCTTTTTTTCCCATTCTAGCCTGATGCTTACTATATATATTTTTAGAAATATAGTAGAACTGGGTTACAGGATTGTGTTAAGATTGGACAGTGAAGACATAAGATAGGAAAACTAAAATTTTTAAATTCCTTCAATATTTTTTCCCAACCTTTCTGTTTTTTTCCTACTCCATGGTCTTTTTTTTCTATTTCAGCCTGATGCTTTATATATTTCATAGAAATGTATTAGGATTGTGGTGTAATCAACATGTTTGGCATGGGTTAGGAGAAAGGAATAGTAACATTTCAAGTCCTTTCACTATTTATTCCCTCCCCTTGGTTCATTGGGTTTTTTCTACTCTATAGTTGTTTTTTTTCTTATTCCAGCCTGATCCTTATTTCTGTAGAAATACAGTAGGACTGTGTTATAGGATTGTATTAGGACTGGACTGAGGACATAAGAAAGGAGAAGTATAATTTTAAAATTCCTTCAGTATTTATTCCCTCCCCTACCAGTACATTGTGGGTTTTTTGTACTCCATGACATTTTTTTTTCTTATTCCAGACTGAAGTTTTATATATTTACTAGAAATATAATGGAATTGTGGTGGGATTGACATGTTTGGCACAGGTTATCTGAACGAAATAGCAACATTTTAAAGTTCCTTCAGTTGTTTCTCCCTCCTCTACCAGTACATTGAGGGTTTTTTCCTACTCCATGGTCTTGTTTTCTATTCCCTCCTGATGCTTACTGTGGGTTTTTTTTTAAATATAATAAGATTGTATTTGGTGAAACACATTGGGCAGAGGACCTCAGAAAGGAACAGTAACATTCTTGAGTGTCTTCAGTAATTTTTCCCACTCCTACATGTGCATTCCCTTTTTTAAACTATGAAATCCTATATATTGTTAGCTGTGTTTCCTGAAGTTTGGAACAGGGTAGAAGGAAAAATTCCTATTAAAGCAGAAGCTGTGTTTTGCCTGGTTAAGTATCAGAGCAGTCTTTTATTATCACTGTAGAACTGTGTGCAATCTTTTTCTATTCAGAGGGGCTGAGCTGTGTGTTATTCATTAAAGGGACCGATCCAACCTTCTTTAAAGTTGAGTGAAAGTTTCCCATTGACTCTGTCACATTTGGCTGGGGCTGCCATGGCTGCTCCACAGTCTTTCCTTTGGTGGATTACAGTGTACTCTTTCATTAGGATAAGTGCAGCCTGATTTTGAAATGAGCCAGAGTATTGAAAGTAAAACTGTCAAGTCACTGCTATTGATTTAGACACTGTTAAACAGGGGCAGTGCTAACACACAAGGGTTTCTTCTTTGTTCCAGCTTGCTCCTAACCCCCACTGATGATAATGGGAATTACAGTCATGTCCAGAAGACAATGTGTCCTTTGTAAATTCCCCATAAGCCTTAGATTAAGGAGCCACAGTTCTCTGAGAGTTCAAATAACTCTTTGTGAACATTGAGGACTTCATGAGCTCTGCCCTGTCCCTTCATAGAAGTTCTTGGAAGGTGGACCTTTAGGACAGAAGTATATCCCAGTGCTGCTGTCATACTGTTCGTTAGCTGAGAAGGAAAATGACAAGAGAGAGGGACACTTTTTGTCTAAAATGTGCAGTAAGAATTTCAGATTTTAATAGTTGGGGTATTGCCATGGAGGTTTACAAGCTGTTCAGGACAGGGGAGGTGTCCTCTACACAAAGGAGAAGGTTAGTTTCACAGACCTTACATAGCTTAAGGAGACTCTGTGCAAGGATTAGGAGATGGAAAACAAAAGAAATGTAGTAGTGTGAGTCTACTTTCAGGATGTAAGCATTGATGGGCTATTCTATAGAAAATTAGGAGAGGTTGCAGCCTAAGCCAGATATACACAATGAGTTTAAGATAAAATGAACACAAAAAACATGCCATGAGGATGATCAGGGGGCTGAAGACCTTCTTCTTCAAGGACAGGGTGAGAAAGCTGGGGCTGTTCATCCTGGAGAAGAGAAGGCTCCAAGGAGACCTCAGAGTAGCCTCCCAGTGCCTGAAGGGGCTACAGGAAAGCTGTGGAGGGGCTGTTTGCCAAGTCATGGAGCCATAGGATGAGGGGCAATGGTTTGAAACTACAGCAGGGCAGGGTTAAGATGAGACATGAGGAAGAAGCTCCTGCCCATGAGGGTGGTGAGACACTGGCCCGCAGAGGTGTTAGAAGCCCCATCTATGCCTGGATACATTCCATGACAGGCTTGCTGTGGCTCTGAGCATCCTGATCTAATGCAGGATGTCCCTGTCACTGCAGGAGATTGGACTACATGGCCTTGGAAGTTCCCTTCCAACCCTATGATTCTATGCGAGAGAAGTTGTTCCTTATGAGAGTGTTGAGGTGGTGGAAGCCTCATCAAGCATGGAGATGTCCAAGGCCAGGCTTGCTGAGGCTCTGAGCAACCTAATCTAGTGCAGAATGTCCATGCTTACAGCAGGTGGTTGTACTGTATGGCCTTGGGAGGCCTTTTCCAACTCTATGATTTTATTAAAGTGATAGCATCTTGCCAAGTTGTTTACAAATGGAACTGTTGATTAAGCAGTGTTCTTAAGCTTATAATAATAATAATCACCAAGGTTTGCTTATATTACCCCCAAAAAAATACTGTTTGAAATAAAAGCCAATGCTGGCTATGTGTAAATTAGATTAAAATCAACTAACACCCTGATGAATGGAGCCCTGAACATAAGAAGGACATTGAGCAATTCGAGCAGTTCTGGAGGTGGTTCTCAAAAATGATCAAAGGTCTGGAGCACCACCCTTTTGAGGACAAACTCTAGGAGTTGATGG
>VZTY01009618.1:11445-22075 GCA_013400935.1 Turnix velox | reverse complement strand
GAGGGGGCATCCACAACCTCTCTGGGCAACCTGCTCCAGTGTCTCACCACCCTCACAGCACAGAACTTCTTACTTCTCTCCAGCCTAAATCTCTCCTCTTCCCATCTGCATCCATTACTCATTCTCCTGCCATCCTAGATCCTATTAAAAAGTCCTACCTCTGCCTTTCTGTAGGCTCCCTTTAGGTATTGAGAAGCTCCAATGATGTAGGAATAGTGTCCTTTTAAAAAAAATTATCTCCAGACCCATTTTATCTGCAAATTAGACTCAATTCATTCTCTTGGAAGTTTTACTTCAAAAAGAAAAAAAAAAATTCACTGTTGTAAGCGTCTAAATTAAAGCTTTTTAGTGTTTCCTGCCATCTCCCAGGGCAGAAATAACATCAGTTTTAATTTATTTTATTTGGGAACGCTGTGGATATAATTATTGCCAGGGAGCCTTTTTAATTGTTTGCAAAGAGGTGCTTGTCTTTTAAGCTGCTGTCAACTTCTCTTTCCCCACTCTTGATATTCCCTTGTTGATTTTGACAAAGCACCATAAATCCAGGTATTTAGGCTTATTGAATTTGGAAATGAGGTGATTAGTTGGAATGTGGATGAATGAACCCCTATGAAGTGAAATGAATTTTATGATTTAATGTCCATCACCGGGTCCTTTTGGAGCCATTAGGTGCAAATTGTGAAACATATTAAGAGGTTAGATATCAGGTTTATTATCAACAAATAGAAAAAAAAAATTCTCAACGTGGAGTATTTGAGGGGCCCTCCAGAAAAAAAAAAAAATGGAAAAAATAGTAATTGTTGAATAAATCTTTATTATAGGCTGTTAGATTTTATTATAGATGATGCTTTTCCACTCTGGCTTTTCAGCATGTGAAAAGGCATCTCAGTAGACTTCCAGTAGCAGCCAGTAATGTTCCAGTTTCTAAGCTGTTAGCATGATAATTATCATAGAATCAGATAAGAAATTGAATGATTTTTGTTCTTTCTCATTTCTAATTATTGCTCCTTTCAGGTAATCAGTATGTTGCTAAGATGCAAAATCAAGCCTTGTAGAGATTGGGAATGTTGTACTTTTTGTTACAGTTGTGCAACTTCTCATTAAAGGATGTAAATGGCAAAATTCCAATGACTAGAGGATCCAGGAGCTGGGATCTGAGCCTTGGGGGTTGGACTAGGGACCTTTGAAGGTCCCTTCCAAGACCACACATTCTATGATTCTATACTTGATGTTGAAACAGTGGTTTTTATACTTTTGAGTCTTAACAAAGTTTCAAAAATGCTTCTGTTAGCATCTTGATGAAATATTGGTTGCACTTTTATTTCTCTGTGTTGATAAAATCTACTGCATTCTCTTAGATAAAAACGTTACAGCAAGTTACTGATAGCCAAAATGTCATTCATAGGCAAAATGTTGTTTATAGACAAAATATGGTTTATAAAAATGAAAACCTTGTGTTTCATTGAAATTGTGCAGAAATAAATAGAATCATAGAATGGTTTGGGTTAGAAGGGACTTGAAAGATCATCTAGTTCCAACCCCCCTGTCATGGGCAGGGACACCTCCCACTGGACCAGGTTGCTCAATGCCTCATCCAGCCTGGCCATAAACACCTTTAGGGATTGAGGGGGCATCCACAACCTCTCTGGGCAACCTCTTCCAGTGTCTCCCCATGCTGAGATAAACTGTTATTTAAGGATAAAAATGAGATGTAAATATTCCAGCTCCTGTGTAATGATCCAGTGCTGAGCTGTGCATACATTGCTTTCAAAGCTGGGCTCTTCCAGCTCATCCAAATTTTCACTCTTAATTACCTGAACATGAGGAAAACATGCTCAGGGTTGTACTTTAAACACCTTGACAGAAAACGTGGCATTTTAATTTTTTTTTTAATAAAATTTTTTCAACCTCTGTTTCAGAGGTGAAAGATGGATCATTCTATTTAATTGGCTACCTGCAGTTCATTAGTGGCAGCATCATTAAGTAAAACGCAGAACATTTGTAAGGACTAATCTCTCTAAGTATTTAGCCTTGCCCATGACCTCGTTGGAGATGACAAAGGTCAAGCTTCAGCTCGATGGAGTCACCCCCTTTCACCCTGGAGAGGAGAGGAGCATGGAGAAGCAATCTCCTCGTGTCACTTCTCATTAATCATGCTCTTTCCCTTCTTCCTGAAATTCCAGCAGATAATTGTTCCTCAATGCGATTTGCAATACCCTGTTGCCATGGCTGAAGGACCAGAAAGAGGGAAAAGAGATAAAAACAGTGTTTAGCTAGAAGGCAGCAAGTGTTTGCCATTCGAGGGGATGTCATGCATAAACATTGATTTAGCCGTGAGCTGACACTTTAGAAGGCTCCTCCTTTCTCCACAAAGTCCCGTGCTCAGGCAAAGTCCTAGGCAAGGGCAAGTATTTTTACCTGCGTGGCAAGGTTGCACTTGACATAAATTGCCTGATCCTGGAATAAATCACTTTGTGGAGATGTTAAGCTGCTTCAGCATTGCCATAGGTCACAGCAAAGAAGACTGGAGAAACGTTGACAGAAGCAAACAGTGACAGGTTGTCAGGGATTAGAAGGGAGCTGGAGAGATCATCTAGTCCCATCCCCCTGCTGGAGCGAGAACACCCAGATCAGGTCACACAGGAAGGCATTCAGGTGGGGTTTGAATGTCTCCAGAGAAGGAGAACCTACACCCTCTCTGGTGTCTGGTGGCCAAGAAGGCATCCTGGGGTGTATCAGAAAAGGCATGGTCTGTAGGTGGAGAGAAGTTCTCCTCCCACTCTGCTCTGCCCTGTAGAGACCACATCTGGAATATTGTGTCCAGTTGTGGGGCCCTCAGTTGAAGGACAGGGAAAGGCTGGAGAGTCCAGCACAGAGACACAGAGATGATGAAGGGATTGGAGCATCCCCCTTCTGAGGAAAGGCTGAGGGAGCTGGGTCTCTTCAGCTTGGAGGAGAGGAGGCTGGAGGGTGTCCTTATGCTGGTAAGGAAGAGATCATCTAGTCCAATCCCTTCGATGGAGCAGGAACACCCAGGTCAGGTTACACAGGAAGTCATCCAGGCAGGGTTTAAATGTCTCCAGAGGAAGAGACAGCTGGGGCTGTCTTGAGAAGAATCCCAAGGAGACCTCATAGCAGCCTCCCAGCACCTGAAGGGGCTACAGGAAAGCTGTGGAGGGGCTGTTTGCCAAGTCAGGGAGCCACAGGATGAGGGGCAATGGTTTTAAACTACAGCAGGGCAGGGTTAGAGGAGACATGAGGAGGAAGTTCTTTGCCATGAGGGTGGTGAGGCACCAGGTGGTCTAGAGAAGTGGTGGAGGCCCCATCAAGCTTGGAGACATCCAAGTCCAAGCTTGCTGAGGCTCTGAGCAACCTCATCTAGCGTAAGATATCCCTGCTCACTGCAGTGGGTTGGACTAGATGGCCTTTGAAAGTCCCTTCCATCCCTATAATTTGGGGTGGAGATCAGTTCCGCCCTGCAGAGCTCTATGCATTAGCACAAACATATGGAAACTACGAAGAAATTACTGGACTGGGCTGACGTGGACATCCTTTACTCATATAAGCATTTCAATTTAGTCTAAAACGTCTTAAATTAACCTTAGGAAAACAACTCCATGAGCCATTTATGAAAGAAAGCACCTTCTAGTTCACCTCTGACTTTCATTCTCCCAGATGCCATAAAGTCCAAAGCAATAAATAAATGACAGAATATTTCAGGCAGCTATTGCCTTGTTGTCTATTCAGTTGAATTTCCTTAACATGATGAAATGCTTCCGAAAAAAATAGCAGGTGAGAATTGCCAGACATTTTCAAAATGTAATATGTAAAAAGCCACGAAGAAAAAAAAAACAACTCTCCCAACTCATTTAACTCTCCCAACTCTTCCTGCCCTTTTCTTTTGAGCTACGTAATATTTTTCTTGGTCTGATTCCTCTTAGAATTTGTCTATTTATAGCTGCTCTTTTTGCTTGACCACGGAGTGAAAATCAAAATAGCTCATGAAGAACACAGAATCTATTCTATGCTGCAAATGAGAAAGCTTTAATTCCTCAACCCTTTAAATAAAAGCAAAGGACAGACCCTTTGAATTATTACTGAAGTTATCAATTGCTGGAGATACCTAGACATAGAATCATAGAATCATAGAATAGTTTGGGTTGGAAGGGACCTTAAAGATCATCGAGTTCCAACCCCCCTGCCATAGGCAGGGACACCTCCTTTTTTTTTGTATTCCTACTACCTTTCTGATTGAGTTAGAGAATGTTAGAAGATTGTACTTAGGCTGAAATGAAATACTACAAAGTTATCACATGAGGTCTCCATTCAAGGAAGATTTTACTGAATAAGTAACAATACAAGCATGGAATTAGCAGGCTGGAAGGGAGCTAATGGAGGGGGAATGAGATGGAATTTCATGGGCATAGAAACATAGAATTCTTCTAGTAGGAAAGGATCTTCCAAAGCCATCAAGTCCAATCCCCTGCAGTGAGCAGGGACATTATAAATGGTTTGAGTAGGAATGCACCTCAAAGATCATATTGTTCCAACACTCTTGCAATGGGCAGGAACACCTCCAAACAGACCAGGTTGCTCCAAGCTCCATCCAGCCTGGCCTTGAAACCCCTCCATGGACATGGCATCCACAGCTTCTCTGGGCAACCCATTCTACTGGCTCACTATTCTCACCATAAAGAATTTGCCCCTAATATCAAATAAAAATTTCTCCTATTTCAGTTTAAAGCAGTTCACCCTTGTCCTTTGTTACACAGACCTGCAAGAAATCCCTTTTCAGCTTTCTTGTAGGTCCCCTTCAGGTTCTGGAACACCACTATGTTGTCTCTTCTCCAACCTGAACAACCCCAAGTGTCTCAGTCTCCCTTCACATGAAAGACACTCCAAATTTTCAAGTGTCATTACATTAGATCATTAGCATTAGATCAGGCTGCTCAGAACCTCAGTAAGCTTGGCCTTGGATAGCTCCAAGCTTGATGGGGCCTCCACCACATTTCTAGACAACCTGGGAAAGTGTCTCACCATCCTCATGGGTAAGAACTTCTTCCTCATGTCTCCTCAAACCCTGCCCCGCTTTAGTTTCAAACCATTGCCCCTTGTCCTGTTGCTCCATGCAAACAGCCTCTCCCCAGCTTTCCTGTAGCCCCTTCAGGTAGTTGGAAGCAACTGGGAGCTCTCCCATTATGAGTAAAGAACAATTGTCTTTTTTTTTCTCTAATGGGAAAAATAAAGGGGTTTGGAATCAAGTGAGGCCAGCAGGCATAATTTTCAACATTTAAAACTGGGTGAAGGTTTCTAAATTCAAAGCAGACATGTCAGGCAGCCTAGTCTATTGGGAGGTGTACCTGCCCATGGCAGGGGACTGGAACTAGATGATCTTTGAGGTCCCTTCCAACCCGAACCATTCTATGATTCGTAGCCCCTGCACATTGTACTGGGTGCCCTTTATAAGTCTCTTCCAATCCAAACTAGATTTGGCTCTATATTGTGTGACAGGGCAGAAATGAGCTCACTCTTTAGCTCTTCAAACACTCTTGGAACCAGGATACACGATCAGACTTCTTTGGAAGATTCTTACCTAAGACCTGTTATAGCTAGTGTTTGGGATTTATTCTTTGCAATTCTGATTTTTCAAATCTACAGCTGTCAGCAGCGAAACTTTGTCTCATGCTTTTCCTTAAATAAGCAGACAATGCTGCTTTTTAGTAAGAAATCTTGTGTATTTATCTCCTTGCTATTGACTGCACCTTGAGGATAGGGAGGTATTTCACGGCTTCACAGAACATCAGGGATTGAAAGGGAGCTGGAGAGATCATCTAGTCCCATCCCTCTGCCAGCGCAGGAGCAGCCAGATCAGGTCACACAGGAAGGCATCCAGGTGGGGTTTGAATGTCTCCAGAGAAGGAGACCCCCACCCTCTGTGGGCAGCCTGTGCCACTGTTGTCACCATCACTATGACAAAGTTCTTTCTTATATTTCTTTGGAACCTCCTGTGTTCCAGCTTGCACCCATTGCCCCTTGTCCTATTACTGGATTTCATTGAGAAGAGCCTGGCTCCATCCTCCTGACACTCACACTTTCCTTATTTGTAAACGTATGAGGTCACCCCTCAGTCTCCTCCAAGCTAAAGAGACCCAGGTCCCTTTAGGAAAGGAGATGCTCCATCACCTTCCTGGGTCTCTGCTGTTTGTTTCTTGGTGAATCTTTTACAGAAAACTATAACAACTGATGAAAAAAGGGTTTAACAGTGGCCTTGATGTTTGCACTAGTGGCTGAATGTACTTAGTGATGTAGGAATGTTAAAGGCAGCATTTAGGAACCCTTCAACCTTATATAGGGTATCTGCTGTGACCCTATCTAGGGTCATGGCCTTGAAGATTAGAGGTTATGAACACAAGGATATAATCTTGTTCTTTGTGCTTATGCTGTTTAGCAGATGCAGAAAAATAATAAAAAGGCTAATAATGAGTCAATTAGGATTTATAAGTAACAGGGGATTAAATTAAAAACATTTTTCAGCACAACTTGACATTCCTTTAATAAAGATAACTCAAATCTACACTCAGTGGTCACAGGCTTGGAAAAGAAATCTTTGGGCTGTAAGATGTTTTGGTTAAGTTGAAAGAAAGGAAGTGAAGGATTTTATCTAATTTCTTTCAAAACTTATGTGTGGGAGCAGATTTTGAAGAGGAATTCAATTTATTTTCTTCAAGTGGGGAAATACAAAGATAAAGTCCAGAGAAGGAAAAAAATAAGCCATGATGTTGACTTAAAAAATAGCTTGAAAATGATATTCCAAGGTTAATAAGTTCTTATCTTTTTGCTTCAGCAATTCCAAGGCAGAAATGTCTTCTTAACTGCTAAATGCTACCTTTTTGAAACAAAAGCAGTTGTGTTCAACTTCCTACAATTTCTGAAGTATTTTCACATAAAAAACATCATTTTCTGTGAAATTTTAATAGCCCAGTTTGTTTTAAAGGGAAACGAAACGTGAAATATTTTATTTCTTTTCTCATTAGATGCAGCAGTCAAAGATTTTAACAAGTATTCAGAGAAGCACTGAAATTTTAATATAAGAACTAATAAAAAAAGAGAAGCATTTCCACGGGGACTGTGAAAAAAGACAGATGATATTTTGTTTTTAAGCTGGTATTTTTTCCTTGTGCTTTCTGTAGCTCGAAGAATGGCTGGAGTCTTCATTTTTAGCTGAATACTGTGGAGGTTCCTCTGTAAAAGTCTCTCATTTTGTAATTTTTAAGGTGGAATTAAAGCTCTTTGGGGTAAAAAGCCCCTCGATTAAAAAGCAACATTTACTGACAGCTCTGAGCTATACCAACTGGGTTTTTTTCCTATTACAAGGAAAACATTGAAACCTTTCTTCTCTTTTACTTTGATAATAATTAAAATCATAAAATTTAATAGCAAATGCAAATGGGACAGTGAAACCCTTCATGGGCTTATCTCTAAAAAATATACGTATTTCACATTTTCACATGCTTTTACAATCTTAAAAAAAAATCAGGTTTATGTTTGTTGCGGAGAGAAATTCTTTTCAGAAGAAAAAAAAAATCCAGGTTTGTGTTGGTTGCAGAGATAAATTCATTTCAGAAGATGAAAGATGAGAATTATTTCTGTGACACAAGCACATACAAAATTACTTTCTGCATTTAAAAAACACACATAGAGATGCAGATTGAAGGAGAACTTGTTGATTTGATTGAGAAAAGAAGCACAGAAAGGCATGGATTTGTGTAAAAGTAATATTTTAAGAAAGCATGTATTAGTATTATTATATTAAAAAAAAAGAATTATCTGCTGAGTCTGTACCTGGGTACATTATTTATTTAGAATGTTTATTGATGTCCTTGGCAAGGTAATTTGTGGGTTTGCCTTTCTTGTAAATGAGAAGGTTATCAATAGCCTGTAAAAATAAATAACATCTCCAGTCAGTTCATTGGGTAGCTATTATTTATCCACGATCTCACTTCAACTGTGGAATTATAAAAGGTACATTCCTGTAACAACTACAGTAATTACTTTAATTACACTGTAAATAAAACAGAGCTTGCCTATTCAGTTTTTCTTTCCCATTTCTCTAAGGGCTGTAATGATTTAGGGAGCTTTCACCGTGCTGTAGTGGCAAAGGGTATTTTATTCATTTAAAGCCTATTAAAAAAAGACAACCACAGAAGGGTAAAACCACACAGTTTAAACAGCACAATTGTACAATCACAGATTCAGAGAATATCAGGGATTGGAAGGAACCCTCTGACAGAGCAGGAACACCCAGATCAGGTTACACAGTTGGGGTTTGAATGTGTCCAGAGAAGGAGACCCCCACACCCTCTCTGGGTAGCCAGTGCCACTCTTCTCTCACCCTCACCAAGTTTTTTCTTCTATATCTGTGGAACCTCCTGTGTTCCAGCTTGCACATGTTGCCCGTTGTGCCATTATTGGAGGTCGCTGAGAAGAGCCTGGCTCCATCCTCCTAATACTCACTCTTTCCATCATATAACCATGAATTGAGGTACCCCCTCAGTCTCCTCCAAGCTAAAGAGTCCCAGCCCCCACAGCCTTTTCTCATGTGGGAGATGCTCCAATCCCTTCATCATCTCTGTGTCTCTGCACTGGACTCTCTCCAGCAGTACCCTGTCCTACTTCAACGAAGGGCTCCAGAACTGGCCACAATATTCCAAATGTGGTCTCACCAAGGCAGAGCAGAGGTGGAGGAGAGCCTCTTTCCACCTATTGACCACATCCCTTCTAATACACCCCAGGATGCCATTGGCCTTCTTGGCCACCAGGGCACATTGCTGGCTCATAGTCATCCTTCTGTCCACTGGGACGCCCAGATCCCTTTCTGCTACACTGATTTCCATCAAGTAACAATATACCATTATGTCAAATTTTCTTCCTTCCCCACTCCCCCTCCCCAAACCAAAATCTATTTTCTCTACTATTTCTGTCAGGTTTGGGTTATTAAAACACACTCTTCTCAACTTTGGTGGGGGGGGCGGGAGGATAAACAGCCTGGGCTTGTTTAGCCATCCCTGATGCTGCGACTTAGGGCTTTGATTTGATTCTGATCCCTCCACACACACCGTGTGTTCAGGGATGTGTGAATTTAAATCTGGAGGTTGCCTGCTGACTTCTAAGTAAATAGGAATTTATGCAAGCACCAGCGTTCTGGTAATTATTTAGTTCAGTATCTCACATCTAAGAAGCATGAGAATAATCGGAGAAGTAAGTGTATATGCAAATATGTTGCTGAAGAGAACTGTTTTGCTTTTATCTCTCTAAATGATAAAGAAGGTTCCATTGTTTCAGCTGATGTGGTAACAGCTTTGGGTTGGACAGCAAAAAAGGATACCAAAATTTTCCTTCTAAAGGTGTCTAAATGAAAGCTTAGAAAATTCTGGAACATTGACCCTATGTGTGGTGCAGCTTTCAGATGCTCCTCTTGGATAACAGGTTGTTCAGAGAGGTGGTGGAGCCCCCATCTCTGGATGCATCCAAGGCCAGGCTTGCTGAGATCAACCTGATCTAGTGCTGGGTGACCCTGCTCACTACCAGGTGTTGGACTAGATGACCTTGGAAAGTCCCTTTTAACTCTGTGATTCTAAGATTCCATGATTCTATGACAGCTTCAAAACTTTTTTTCTTCTACCAAGGCATCTCTTAAATACAACATGTATCTTTCTATTAGGAGACACCCCTAGGAGAAGATTAACATGGGAAAGATGAGTTTTTTCTTTATACCTCAGATTCTGGGATGTACATGAAGAAAAGCTTTGTCAGGGTAATGGTGTAGGGTCTCCTTCTCTGGAGACATTCAAACCCCACCTAGACACCTTCCTTTGTGACCTGATCTGGGTGTTCCTCCTCCGGCAGGGGGATGGGACTAGATGATCTCTCCAGGTCCATTCACAATCCCTAACATGCAGAAAAGTAAAAAAGTACATCAGAAAGTGTAAGACAAAATTTCTGGCCAGGAGAAAGGAAATAATTTACCAATAAAGCATAACATGAATCATGAGCTGCTCCAGCAGGAGGATGGCACTAGATGATCTCTCCAGATCTCTTCCAATCCCTGACAGCCTGTGATTCTGGGTGCTTCTGTGATGCCTACCTTAGTTTCGTCTGCATTAATGACCATGGTATTTCCTAGATTTTTTTTCACATAGATTTCTTTAGGATGTGATTTCTGCCAAAAAGAAATTGAGAATTCTTTAATGCCATTTATTTTTTTAAAAAACAAGCTCACGTGTCGTAGTTACTTTGATATGTAAATAGCTCACAAAAGTGATATAAACAGCTCCTGTCATCTTGCCTGTGACAATTAAAGCCCTACCACAGCTAATGACACCCCATACTGGCAATCTATAGCTTATTTTGTTCCCTTTCTTCTTTACCTTGATAAAATTCTTTCATCCTTAAGAAAAACTTAATGTCTTTTATATTCCTTTTTGGAATGTGCTGCTAGAGCAAGTATTTTCTGGTAACTCAAAACTTAAGATATAAAGAAGAAATTCTTATTTTATTATGTACAAAGAGGTGCTTTGCTTTCCTTCCTTCCTTCCTTCCTTCCTTCCTTCCTTCCTTCCTTCCTTCCTTC